>OZ005741.1:247113702-247410683 GCA_963930735.1 Dioctria linearis
ACGTATTCAATAAACTGCAACAAATATACAGAGAGAGTTGGGAGACCATTATTAAATCATAAAAACGCCGGTTGGTTTGATTTTTGAGCTAAAAGTTATAAAACACGAGAGTGAATGCGCCCAGCAATGACCTAAGTGCAAAGAATACTTGTGAATAACCTCTGCTCAATCCAGCCATCCAACCATCCATCCAAAGATGAGAAGATTAAAAAGAATGACACGAGCTTCTTGAACGACAAAAGCTTCTCTTTGTACAACGATAGAACTTAAAATGGATAGGGTAACTGTATTATCGATAATGGAAGCTATATTGATTAAATACAATTGCTATAAAATAATAAAAAGGACAAGTAAAAAAACTAGAATTGGTCTGAGATCAATTCTTACGATACCCCAGATGAATGCTCGTATGTAATTTCGTATGGTCATCCATCAGTGCAAGTTTGATCGTTAAAGTGGATTTTCGCATATATTTCTAGAATGGTTTGATAGACAGAAAAATGATTATAACCACTTTCATAGGATTTCATATTCTGAAGAACTTTTCAGTACAATAGAAACGATCGTTATTATAGTAATACGTAAAAACACCATTTTTTATATAGCAATACCAATAAGGGGCTGTTTTTTTTTAATTTCATTTACTATTTTAATGAAAACGCTGTGTACAAAATTTCAGCTCTCTACGTCGAGGTGTTCTCAGGCAGTGTCAAAATATACAGTGAAAAGCGAAATTTTGGTATGCGAACCCTACGAAGAAGGTTACCCGATTTGTCGCATTTTCGAACTTAAGTCTACAATTTTTTTAAAAGGCCATACGTAAAATTTCAACTCTCTACGTGAACATGCGAACAGTTATCATGCGGACGGAAAGACAGCTGAAAGACGGACATAAAAAAATGAAAATAATTTTTAATGTTATGCGTGGGTGTCCGATCCAGTTTGCTTTACCATCTTTACCATTATTATTGCTATGCGTACAAACAGAATGAAAAAAGTCAGTACGTATACCTTATAGATTTTAGCCAGGGTATAAAAAGGAAAATGATATAAAAACGGTTGATTTGAACAAGATAGGATTAAAGCATACCAAACGGCCCTTTATTTATTTAAAACTACGCAACTTAAGGGATAATTATCTTATAATTTAAAATTGTTTAACATAATGTTCGTTAAATTGCAGAAGGGCTAATTCCCACGACTCCTATTATTCATCAAAATAAATGTACTGCTCTTATTATTTTTTAAATAAATAATTCCGAGACTCGGTAGAGAAAACTAACAAAGAAGAAAACTTTTACATCAGGAAATGACTCATATACAAGATCCGAAAATTGTTTCATCACTCTTTCAGGTATATCAAAGTGTAGTAATATTTCAAAGAAAAGTTTTATACTTTTTGCTGCACAACTTTAATACAAACTGAAAATAAAATAGGGAGACTTTTACAAACAATTTTTTAATACAATATTAATTTTAAAAAGAAATCTGTGCAAATACGTGCGGTTGGTTTTGTCTGAGGCGATGTTACATTATTCGTAATTTTCGTAAGTTTCGAGAAAAAAAAAACATGAAGATTGTTATATTTAATTAATATCAACGCTGTTGTATTATCCTTGCAATATGAACGTAAGTCTATTGAGATAAATCAATACCTGCTTACTATCAACAACTTTCATCAGATACAGTTGAAGAGCTACCAAAATCAAGACATTGTGTTTTCTTAAGTTTTCCCTCAATGCAATAAAGAAAAGTCACTCCTGTTCTAAAGGCCCTTAAAAAATCTGATGCCATCATTGCTTTTTAGCTAAGTGGTGTAATTTCTGTTGGTTGTAAAATATTCCATGAAATTATGCAGGTTTTCTTAATTATTTCATTAATTATTTTTAATAATCTATTAAGGTTTCGTTCTTTAAAACTCCATAAGGTTAAAGTCGGTAGTGGTTGTCGTGCGAATGCAAATTAAAAGTTCTCAGCGAGGAGAAAGTTAGACAGATATTGTGACTTTAACAATTAATGTGAAATATTTTTAATAGTAGGTAAGGCCTTCTTATCTTGTTGAACGATTAGTTTTCGAATTGTTGTAATTCAAATCATTAATCACTATTTGAAGTTCAAAGCAGTAATAATAATTTTTCTTAATAATGGAAAAAGAGTCTAAAAGGAATAAGAGAAGGCACTACATATTTAATATAAATTAATAAGGAACATTAATGGGCTACCAGGGATATCTAATGAAGATAAATCAAACACAAGCAAGAATAAAATTAAATTCACACTAAGTTCTCAAAAGATAAACGGATACAGAAATTTTAAAAACATTTACAGAAAGTATTTGAAGTAGTTCCTCTTTTGACAATAGGGTAAGTGGCAGTGTTTCAGCAGCTAATGCGAGAACTCGAACCAATTTTACAATTAATGTTTTACTAATCACCTCGTATGTAGAAATTAGTAAAGGTTGAGTTCCACATCTTACTAATCACTTTGCATGTGGAAATTAGTAAAAAACATAGTAGACAAGAATAAACAGTTTCACTTGGCATGTGGAATCTGACAAAATCGTAACAAGCATCGACACAAAAAAGTATTATAAAAAGGCGTTGCAAATTAAAAAAGATGTCAGTTTCTCTACAGGACTCTAAGAGGCAACACGAACAGGAGAAAGAAAATCTGGAAGCCCCAGAAATTATTTGTCGCACCAGCAGTAACAATACTTCTATATATAACTGAGGTATAGAGTTGTTTTTTTAGGTCATCTGGTTACGAGCCTCGGCAATTTATTTCGAGTGAAAGTTCACTTTTCCGTCAAATTCTGCACACAGGTATTGGAAATTATTTCAATACACACGTAAAAGTAGAGGTACTGAAAAAAAAAAGAGAATAAACTATTCAATAAACTGAAAGTCGTCACAAAAACTTTGTTGTGTTTTTTTCATAACGCCAGCAACATAATTACTTTTGTTTTCAGCATAGAAATACAACCGATGGTATTATCTAACAAAACAGGTAGTTTCAAGTTGTGCTAGACCGAAATTGAATTAGAGAGTTGTTACTGTTATTGATTAGGTACTCCAGGCAGATCAGCTGACACATATCACGAGCCAGCTACATTAAATGTTACAAAACCAAGAAAAAAGAAAAAACAAGTAAAAAAACTAGATGAATACTCGTATGTCATTTCGTATGATCACCCATCTGTGCAAGTTTGATTTTTGAAGTGGTTTTTCACATATATTTCTATAACGGTTCATCGAAAAGAAAAAATGATTATGACCAATTTCATACGATTTCATATTCTGAAGAACTTTTCGGGACATTAAAACTGGACTGATCGTTTTCACAGTATTCGTAAAAATTCTGAATTTTTATATGGCAACACCAAGAAGGGGTTGCCCGATTTAGTCCAGTTTTGAAATTATATTTACTATTTTTATAAAAACGCCGTGTACAAAATTTCAGCTCTCTACGTTGACGTGTTCTTAGGTAGTGTCCAAATATGTAGTGAAAAAGGAAGTTTTTGTATGGCAACCCTACGAAGGAGCTACCCGATTTGTCCCATTTTCGAACTTAATATTACTTTTTATTTTAAAAGCTTATGTGCAACATTTCAGTTTTTTAAATACGGACAGACACGGGCGGACGAACATGCAAAAATCAATATAACTTTTAATTTTATACAAGAGTGTCTAATCCATTTTGCTCTGCCATCATTATTTCTAGGTGTTTCAAAGGGAATGACAAACTTAGTATACCCTATGATTTCATTTAGAGTAAAAAAATGTAAAAAATTTATGAAATAGGGAGCTTTGGCTACCAAAAACTGGGTAGATCCTCCGAAATCGGCGATCAATATGTGCGATAACTGATAGGGATGAATAAGTCTGTGATGTTACAAATTATATGCCACATCAGTATCTTTGTAATTGAATATATAGCTCTATGCTACTCTACTAGTTGTCTCTGCCAAAACGTCCAAATCCAATCCAAATGTGACCTACAAGCTCCGGTCATCTTATGGACATAAGAAGAGACAAGAGTATTGTTAGTGTGCTGAAAAATGAGTTGTGTGGATTGCTCAACACTTAAACATTTTTCAAATCAGTACTAGGGCGACTGGTCGCGATTTGGTGAAATCTCTTCCGAACAAATGCAGCCAGGTCATATAGCTGTGAAGTTTTCGTTTGAGCTCTCCTATGCCGAGCCTCCCAGTATATTCACGAACCGCGGTAAAATCAGGGTGTCTCTTTGCCAAGATATTCTTTTGAATGACTGCACTAGAAAACATCTTGATTTGACAACCAAATTTCCAAGAAATAAACCTTCCATTTGGACCACTATAAAAAATGTGCACAATTGTTGCCATAAGCTTAGGTATTTTTCTCTAAAATGTAGGGAATGCTCCCTAAAATGTAGTGAATATTCCCTACATTTTTGGGAATATTCCCTACATTTTAAGGACTGTTTCCTACATTTTAAGAAAAAAATACCTGTGCTTTGTGGCAACAATTGTGCATATTTTTTACAGTGTGGCAAGCAGAGCGTGCTTTCAGCAACTCATTTTTCTTTCAAAATGGCGTCTGTAGCTTTTACTTACAGAAGTCCATAAAGCTCGAAGTTCTGCGACTTTATCAAATGTACGAAATGCAATGAATCAATTACGATGGCTCTTCTGGTTAAGGATAGTGGAAACAGTCGACTATGGCATGAGTTTACAGCTCTAGAGAGTTTCTCCAGAGATTTGAAGTTATTATTTCATTTACTCTTGCATCTGATCGGATATATACACCTAAATACTTCGGGTAAGAATAGGTCAATTGAATGTTCAGCTGAGTGTCTGTACAATTCTTCCACCTTTCACTAAGATTGATTATAGCATCTGCCATACGTTTTTACTATCTTGAATGACTAGTGGTGGCTCCAGCGAAAGATCATAAAGCATATCCTGCAACTAACAAGCATATTTGACACCTCAACGAAATAATATAGGAATCAGAGAATTTTCTGGTTAATCCTGACTGCTATATGTATAGCTTCCTGACGATATCGAGCCATCTGTTTCGAGAGCAGTCAAAAGATACTAGTGCAAGACACAATCAAAAGCCTTTTGTTGGTGCAATGAAATTGTGACCATTCGGACATCTGTTTGATCATGGTAAGCAAGCAAATGATTGGCTACCGTGATGTTGTCGTTGATACTACGATCAGTGTACAATAGGCTACACAAAAGGACCGAAGCAATCACTGAGCAGAGTATCACTTTTAAGTTTTTAGTCTGCATTTCATAAGATTACTAGCCTCCAGTCCCTCAAAATTTAATACTTCCAAAAGTTTCTGAGGAATTCTGGAGTTAAACTGTCACAACCAATTTAATTTTTTTTAAGATTGATTATAGCATCTGCCATACGTTTTTACTATCTTGAATGACTAGTGGTGGCTCCAGCGAAAGATCATAAAGCATATCCTGCAACTAACAAGCATATTTGACACCTCAACGAAATAATATAGGAATCAGAGAATTTTCTGGTTAATCCTGACTGCTATATGTATAGCTTCCTGACGATATCGAGCCATCTGTTTCGAGAGCAGTCAAAAGATACTAGTGCAAGACACAATCAAAAGCCTTTTGTTGGTGCAATGAAATTGTGACCATTCGGACATCTGTTTGATCATGGTAAGCAAGCAAATGATTGGCTACCGTGATGTTGTCGTTGATACTACGATCAGTGTACAATAGGCTACACAAAAGGACCGAAGCAATCACTGAGCAGAGTATCACTTTTAAGTTTTTAGTCTGCATTTCATAAGATTACTAGCCTCCAGTCCCTCAAAATTTAATACTTCCAAAAGTTTCTGAGGAATTCTGGAGTTAAACTGTCACAACCAATTTAATTTTTTTTTAATTTATTTGGTTTTCTGATGTCTTCCAATTGTGGGAATAATCACTTTTACACCACCTAATTTCCTAATACTATAACCACATTTGATTCTTCACCGGTAGAGGAAAGTAGACAAATATTGAATAGCAAACTATTTTGGAATATCAGCATATCTTAGCTTTCAGTGGTCAGTCATCAGTCTACTCTTCAGTACTCCACGCATCTAGGCATGACTTAGTTTCTGCACAGATCTTGGTCTGAAATAGAGTTTCCAATCCGCATATCCGGATATCTAAATATTCGGATTATCCGACCAATTTTGAGTATTCCGTAATCCGGATATTTTTCCTTAATTATCCGATAATCCGGATATTTTTATGCTTGTTTCTTTCAAAAAATACTGTTTTCTTCCGACAATTTTTGAATTTGTTTGAAATTCACGGTGCTACGCACTATTAGTTTTTGCATTTTAATTTGAAAATTAAATTGTAACAGTGCGGTTAAAAAATTAATATATTTATAAATAAAAAATTGAGCTAATCCATTGCTGTCTTTATTTTCCAGGCCGTGACATCAAATTCTTTGAATGTATTAGAGTAGTACGATTTCGTATAATTTTGCAAAGTAAAATCGCTCTTTGAATGTCGTAGAGTAGTTCGGTTTCGTACTTTGCAACTAAAAAAAAAAGCAAAATCGCTTTGTATCATGGCCTGAAACATAAAGACGGCAATGGCTAATCACCCAAAAATGCAGTATATGATCGATGTCCTATCGCCACAAGAGACTGCAGTAAAGAAATTAAATAAATTTCTATTTCAAAGGTTAGACGAATTTGGAACGAACTTAAGTAAAAATTTATCGAAACAAAAATCGAATGGATGAACGTCGAGATAAAATAATTATGAAATTAATAATCTTCTTAGAAGTAGGCAATATACAACATTCCTAAAATATTTTGATCACACTTTTTCGAAGAAATTATGTATCTGCGTATGACAGAGCCCACCACGAAGATATCGAGGAACTAGCTGAAGAAATTCCTAATTAAAGTGAGTTTGAAAATCAACAAAACACTAAAACTTAATTTAAAAATTCTCCGCAGCGACAACTGGAAGTGGCAATTTCTTCAATTACCTATGTTGAAGAAGAGAGCAACGCAATTACTACATTTCTGAAAAAAGATTTCACGATTTTAACAAAAACAAAAACAAGGATAAATGTTTTAAATATATTGTTTAATGCACTCCTTACAATAAAGCCACCATCAATGCAACAGAACGCGTATTTTAAATTGCAGCCCTGACTAAGACAAACATTAGAGCTCGCCGGAATTTGTTGAAACTTTCAATGCAATAATCTTTTTAAAACCGAAATAAATTTAAATTATATAATTTTTTTTTGCTAATTACTATGTACATAATTTAATTAATTTTTGCAAACATTAATGTCAATAAAATAAAATAAATGAAACACGATGAAATATTTGGATTTAAGCTATTATATTTTTTTATTTTTTGTCATCCGGATAATTGGAGACCTTTTGAAAAGACGGGTGGGTACTGATCGATAGGCACGAAATTCCATTTTAATAATTTTGAAACTTTTTTCAGGTTTCTGGGAATTGTACTACGTGATATTTTTGTAGAAGTTAGATTAAAGAAATTGCTTTTAATATCATGAGTGAAGCTTGTATTCTGATGAATTATATGTAATATACAGGGTGCGGCAAAACCATCTGACGGCTTTCGTCGCCGTACTATTGAGCGAATAGCTGGGGAAGGAGGGGGGGGGGTGTCGGCGCGTTACAGAGCCCACACGTGGATATTTTTAGTAGTCGGTTGAACACCGTGCGTTTGTTATCGAGGCGTGTTTTAAAAGTGACGATCCTGCGTTTCTGTTCAGCAGCAGTTCAGTACGCGTTTTAATGTGGGTACAAGAGGAAGAGTCCCAACTCTTAGCACAATTCTGGTATGGCTGAGCTCAGAGCTACCGGTTCAACGTTAAAACGGAAGTCGAAAGGCCGTCCGCGGTCAGCCCGGATGCCAGAGAATATCGATCGAGTAAGAGAAGCTGTGGAAGCCAATCCTCTGCGGCTGGCCCGTAAACAAGCTGCTGATTTGCACATGCCTGACTGCTCGATAAGACGAATATTGTGTTTCGATCTGCATTTCCACCCATACAAAATGCTTATTGTCCATCTAACGACTATGCAAATCGGAAAGCATTTGCAGAGCAAATGATTGACTTGATGACTGATGACAAAATTTTGATGATGAGCGACGAGGCACATTTCCATCTTGACGGTTATGTAAACAAACAGAACTTTCGATATTAGCTGCGTTTTTTGAGGCCATTCCCTTTAACTCGTACACGAATTTGTCTGTTTATATATTTCTTTTTTACTATTTTCGACACTCTCGTAGACCCACTTTTCATCATCACAGCGAGCTGAAATTTGGCACACAGGTTCATGTCGCGTGACAATTGAATCTATCAAAATTTGAATCGGAAATTTCCATGGAAAACCCGGAAAATCGGGAAAAATCATTTGAAAAATTGGTACAAATTTGATTAGTGATAAATCCGTTTCAGGAAAAATGCAGAGTTTTCCGATTTTTGTGAAATTTTTTTCCGAAATTTTCCGACTTTTCCGGAAAATTTTCCGGTAATTTTTTTCTCTAAATTATGCAGGATCAAGTTCCTATCAACTGGCATCATTACTTTCTCTCCGACAATGGTGAAAACTTGCAGAAAAAATCGAGGAAAATTCATGTAAAACGCTTTTCCGGAGTTTTTCAGACCAAGGAAGCGCTTGAGCGTTTTGCGACCGAAGACAACGTTGTAGAGCGAAATGAGTTGCATAAAGTTGCTTTGGTGGAAAACTCCGTGGAAAGCCCGGAAAAGCGGGAAAATCATCGGACAAATTTTCATCGATATGATTAGTGATAAATCTGTTTCAGAAAAAATGCAGAATTTTCCAATTTTTCTGGCAAATTTTCCGAGAATTTCCGGAATTTTCCGACTTTTCCGTAAAATTTTCCGACAAAAAAGTTTTATAAGCTATGCAGAATCATTTTTTTCCGTCCTACTGGCATCAATACTTTCTCTTCAACAATCATGAAAACTTGCATGAAAAATCGAGGAAAATTCATGTAAATTTTTAAAAAAAAAATCATAGTAATAGGAGAAGTCTGTGGAAAACATGGAAAATCGGGAAAATTCATGTTATATCGGATCAAGTTGGAATACAGCTAAAAAGCGCTGTTTAAAACATAATTTGAATTTCAGAAAACCGTTGCAGTACTTCAACGATTTGATACTCGAAAAATTTTTGTTTTCGGATCGGCACCAAACATTGCTTAAAAATTGTTTTAAAATATCTCCATGTAGCACGTAATAATAATTTGGTTAACGTGAAAAAGGCAGAAAATAAAATAAGTAAAAAACGAGTTTTCAAACAAAACTGAGGCCAAGCCGCATGAAAAAGTAGAAAATAAACTTTTGTTCACACACAGAAGTGGATTCAGATTTTATTCGCTGACAGTCACCGATATATTTCAGTATGATCAATTAGAGGTAATAAGTGATTTGATTCATGAAGAGAAAGAATATTCAAGAGGAATGTCCCAATAAAAAAATCTGAGTCCACCTCTGTATGTGAAGAAAAGTTTATTTTCTACTTTTTCATGCGGCTTGGCCTCAGTTCTGTTTGAAAACTCGTTTTTTACTTATTTTATTTATCTCTCTGATCTGATCCGGTTCAATTTTATATATGTGAAACAACATCAGTCCGTGATCCAATTGTTGTTGTTTTACTTACATAAAATTGAACCAGATCACATCAGAGAGATAAAAAACGCAGCTATTGATCACCTACAAATCTTGAAGAACGGCATGAACGTCCTCTGCATAGTTCTAAGGTTACTCTGTGGTGGACTGTAACGAAAAGTTGTGTCATTGGGCCATACTTCTTTGAAAAGGGTAGTCGAACGGTTACGGTCAATGCCCAACGTTATCTGTTGATGTTGAAGACCTTCCTGATCCCTGAAATCGTTTAGTGTGCAGGAGGCTGTGGTTCCAGCAGGATGGGGCAATTGCCCATACACAATGAGATGATGAACTCTTTGAGAAGCAAGTTTCGTGGCCGAATCATCTCGCGTTTTGGGGACATTGCATGGCCAGCTCGCTCACCAAGCCTTAGCATTTCTGATTTTTTCTTGTGTGGGTTCATTAAAGCAAGCGTTTACACGAACAAGTTCCGCACACTGGACGAACTGATAGAGGCTATAAGCCAAGAAATCGCCAATCTGTTTCCTGCAATATTAGAGAAGGTGTTCGACAGCTTTAGTGGAAGACTGGAAGAAAGCTTGGCCAAAGAAGGACATCATTTAAAGGACGTTATCTTCAGATCTTAAACGGATGAAACCTTGTGTTCTGATGTTATTTTCATTAATTTACATGAACACGCTTCTGTAATAAGCAATAAAACAATTTGAATCACTTGTAATTTTTGTGTTGTTTTTTTTTTTTAAACCGTCAGATCTTTTTGTCGCACCCGTAATAATGAACAGTAAAAGATCTTAAATATGGAATATTATTTACTCAAGACAGCAAAGGAGATGTGTAGGATATGAAAATCTAATGCATATATTTTCGATTTCGTCAAATAAATTTGCATCCCTGATTGAATTTTGCTCAATTTCAGAATCTTAAGCCAAAGTACATGGTATTCCATATTTATGTATCTTTTTTTCAAACTGGAAAATAGAAGTGTTTGTTTTTATTAATGTTTTCTTTAGATTTTTAAAATACTTAAAGATATTTTTGTTAGGTTTAGAATAACCAATTGTATAAAGTTTATTATAAAGTAACAATTTTTTTCAAAGACTGCATTTAAAATGGTTTCATTTGTAAAAAACAAAATGGTATTCCATTTATGTTTACTTTTCTTTATATTTTTACGGAGCTCCAGTAAACTGGAAAAGAGAACTGAGATCTTTTGTAAATGTGTTAATGAATAAAAATTTGCTTAACGTCCTTTCGGACTATAGGTTTTATAGGACTCAAAAAATCGTGTGGCTACAGGATGGTGTAGGTCCATCCAGTAATTTTGGTACTACGCGTGTTGATGAATTTGTCAATTACTTACCTATATGTCACGTCTTACCCATTGTTATGAAAATGTTATTTCTATTGCAGTCGCTACATTTAATATTGCTAATTCTCCTTTTCCCATCCTCTCCCCTATCTTCATCTATTTTAAATGCAATAATCTTTCCATTTTATCTGCCTAGGTTACGGTCAAAGGGGCTGAGAGTAATGAATATCAGACGAAGTTTGAAAATAACTTGAAAAGAGAAGAACACCATAAATTTTAGTAGCGATCCGCAGATTTTCAAATCGAATTAGTTGGATCTCGCAGCCAAGTGAATCATCGTGTACGGTCAAAGTTAACTTAGCAACAAGTTAAGAAGAAGGCGAGATTTCCGAGTGTTTTACATTTAAAATGTACACGGCTAGCAAAGGAAAGAAAGAAGAAGGAAAAAAAATCAAACTCCCTTTAAAAGTTCTACGAATAAAGACACAAATGTAAAGTGCAGATTACGTGCAACGATTAACGAAACAGAATGGTAAATAATTCATTTTCGTAAATCAATGAGAAGGGGCGGAGTTTTCAGATTTTACTCTCATAAAATGTTCCCGCGCTTTTGTGAAAACACGTTTTTCTGAAAATAGAAACAAAAACAGAAAATAAAGATAATAATGAATTAAGGTCTGAGCCACTATATTTATAAAATTGGAAATAAGTGTTATTTGGTCCTGTTTCCAGCCATGTTTATCTCTCAACGCGTGGCACAAAACAACACTAGGATATGTTTGGGGTCAAAAGCGCAGCTAAGAATGACCCACAATGCTAGGCAGAAGCGGAGAGAGAGGGGGAATATAAATGTTTTGCGGTCCAGTCCAAAGTCCAGCCATATTAACCTCAACATAAGGCCACAAAACAACATTAGGAGATGCTTGGCGGTCCAAAGTCCAGCCAAGAATGCCTTTCAATGCAAGGCTAGAAGAATTGAGGAATGAATAGGAGCTTGATGTTGATTTGGCATTTCAACGTCGCGATCATGAAAGAGAAATGTATCGAAGTCAAAGTCCTGCTAGTGCATTGTATCCTTTGAATCCATATCTCATTGTCCTTGCATGAATAGGTCTTCATATTGATGTCATCTGCGTCTTTGGAGCTTTTCTTTGGCCCTCAGCTCGATGATGTCGTAGTTTGCTCTCTCGTTGGTTGTTGCCATCTTTATTTGGCAACTTTTCGGTACGTTGGCTTCTATTTTATGGCTGTTGCACTACGTCAGCCATAGCTTTTGATCTTACTCAGTTAGTTGGGGAGGGAATGGGAAATAGGAATAGAAAGGTTGGGTATATGGGATAATTTAGGATTGTTAGTTCGTAAGTAGTGGGTTAAGACTATCAGAGATTGACTTGGTTGGGTTGCCATTACCCACGATAGTACCTTACCTTTGTCGTCCTACAAAGATATTTTTCCATCTTGGAAATAAATATTTGATATATCTGCCTTAGTTAGAAGTAGCGGTGATAGGTATGGAAAACCTTCAGGTATGAGTAGATCTGACAGGTTATTAATGACTGGGTTGGGGTGATCTGGGATTTTCATCAATTGTTTGATAGCTTGGTTGAATAGGGTTATGTTATAGGTTTCATAGAGCAGTTTATTGGCGAAGAATTTGCCGTTTTCCGTGCAGGCTTGGAGTATTTTCCTTTCGAGTCTCTCTACACTTTTCAAGTAATTGCGGAATATTAAGTGCCAGATGAGAAAACAGTACGTGATTACTGGTCTTATAAGTTGTTTATACAGGAGTAGCTCGTTGTTTATTAAAGAGCAATGTATGCAATATACTCGCTCTTTTATAGTGCTCTGATATAGTGGGGATGAAAAGCCAAATCCGAATACCAAATTCCGTCCCAACTTGTTGCGATGTGTTTTGCTCCATATTGATTGCTGTTGCCGATGTTCATGAAACTTCCTGTAGATGGTGATGTATGATAAGTAATAGTAGGAACAATCTCAGATAGGTAAATTAGTTTAAGCATTTGTCTGTAATTTAAGAAATATATGTTAATTCTTCCCTTTATTTCATGTTTAAATGAGCAATAATGTTATAGAGCAGGGGTGGCCAACTATATCATGCGTATGATCGAATTTTTTTCTGAAAATGTCTCACGATCTACCTACGTGAGATTTAATAATTCAAATATGTTTCTTGTGCACTAACAAGTAATAACAAGGAGCTTACACAAACATAGTTTAATTAATTTAAATTTAGGTGATGGAAAATACTGATAAAATTCTTTTAACTTATCATTAATGAAAAGTCTGTGTCTGCATTTACATATATAACCAGGTGTTCATAATTTGAATCTTCAGTAAGAGAACGATGTTTAGTCCTTGTTGAATTTAAAAAAAAGACAGGTTCACATAAGTAGGTATGTAGTTCCGAAACAAGAGTAGATATATTCGCTATATTGAGTAATATTTGAAAGATTTTCTCGATATTTATCTGCAAGATCTCTGTGTTGCAATTTCAAATATGTAGAGTTCACTTAACACGAAAACTGATACACGAAATATTGCATAACACGAACAAATGGCCAGTATCCATTCCGTAAAATGATTTTTATGTGAACTAATTCTGATATGCAAAATGAATAACACGAAATACTGCTTAATAGGAAAACATTTGAAATTCTTACTTGCTTATTTTGCTCATTGCTATTTTTGCTCATTAAGAACTAGCAAACCTCCCACAGGAAGTTTCCGTTCAGGAAATTCATTGCGAGTGTTGAATCTAGGGAAGATACTAGTGGAATGATAATTTTGGACTCCTTACATGTACTGCCTGGGGACAATTTTGGACATCTACTGCCTGGGGACAATTTTGGACATCTACTGCCTGGCGACAATTTTGGACTCCTTACATCTCCTGCCTGGCGATGTGCAACAACAACAATAATTTAAAATTTTTTCAATCATCTTGGATTTTCTTGGTAATGCCTCCCTCACAAGGTTCTTCGTCGCGAAGACCTTAAATTACACAATAGTTTACGCGGTGTCTACAACTAACTGAATTTAGCCATAGATATTACACTCGAAGATTATTTGAACCTGGACGACCATATTGAGACTCCTCCCAAGTTGGCCAAGCATGAAATTTTGGAAATAACATGCGGTCTTTGCATCTAAAGCTTTAGATTCAGATAACGACGAATAAAAATTGGATGCAATGCCTATACCCAAATTTTTTAATAATATAAATTTTTTTGCCTTTTTTGTCTTATATACAAGACAACGCTTACTAAGAAATTCGGATACCACGAAAACATACTGGTAGTCCACATGATTTCGCAATAACCAATTTCCACGTTAATTTTATTTTCTAATATGTTTTTGTTAAGGTTAAATATTTCAGATATTTTGACAGGAATACGTTTTACATTTAAATACATTTAAAGGAAAACGGCACATATTTCACATTATTTGAACGCTTTTAAAATCAGGAAATCTCATGTAAAAGCTTTCAACTAACTTTTTGATTTCAAAAATGTATTTTTAAATGTTCTAGTTACAATTACGGTGCTTTTTAAGTGATTTGGTATATTTGAGAAGTGCTCTAAATTGTCTTTTGATAGTATCACCTATTGGTATTATAAATTTTGTTTTCTATGCATTAATACTGCCGATCATCTCCTCAATGTTTTATTCTTTTCTTGCATTTCTAATCTTCAAATTACTACTTCTCAACCAAGTTATATAATTTAAATTCGTACATTCTTTATTTTGTGCTTTAAGCCAGCTATCTATGCTAGTAATCTCGAAATCTTTACTAGCTCACATCAATATGTAGTTTTCACCAAGTTGTAATTGGGATATTTATTTATTTATTTATTAATACATTGTTCGCTTAAACATAGCACTAATACTGATTCCTCTTGAAATAGCTGCCGCGAATAGAGTTTACAATTTTAAACGGTACATACATTATTATACCCTAGATGAAATCTATAGAGGTATACTAAGTTTGTCATTCCGTTTGTAACACCTCGAAATAATGATGGTAGAGCAAAATGGATTGGACACTCATTCATAATATTAAAAGTTATTTTGATTTTTGCATGTCCGTCCGTCCGTGCGCACGATAACTCGAGAACGCATATACTTAGAGAGCTGAAATTTTGTACACGGGCTTTAAAAAAAAAAGTAAAATTAAGTTCGAAAATGAGACAAATCGGGCAACTCCTTCGTGGGGTTGCCATATAAAAATTTCTTTTTCCGCTATATATTTGGACACTACCTGAGAACGCGTCGATGTAGAGAGCTGAAATTTCATACATGATGTTTTTACTACATTACCAAATAAAGTGCCAAAAATGGACTAAATCGGGCTACTCCTTCTTGGTGTTGCCATATACAAATTTAGGTTTTTTACGCATACATTGAAAACGATCAGTCCAAGACATTTTTATTGTACTAAAAACTTCTGCAGAATACCAGATCCTATAAAATTGGTAATAATCATTTTTTCTGTGCAACAAACCGTTCTAGAAATATATGCGTAAAACAACTTCAAAATCAAACTTGAATAGATCGGTGACCATACGAAATTTAATACGGGCATTCATCTAGGTTATCATAAGTATTGGTCTTAGACCAATTCTAGCTTTTTTACTTGTTTTTTATTATATTTAATCTTTTGCTGCCTAATACTTGTTGATTAATTCTGCACTGATAGCTTAAAAAACTTGCAAATCTGACATCATTTTAACATAGCGCTATACATCTATTTATATAGCTTATCATTACTCTTGTGAATTTGTTGTCGTTGAAACCAATGAAAATGTGGCAATTTAAAATCAGCAAAACCACCTTATAGAAGAAGTTGAAAATGTCTAAACTTCTACATAGTCGTTCCTTCCAGCAATTTCTTCTCTAGATGTAGATATAATCTTTAAAAATGATACAAAAAAAAAATAAGCAATTGTCATGTCATGTCATATATAATCAGCAAATTGGAGAAAACAAAACAAGGACATCTATTAATGTCATTATACTGTTCTTTTACATTTTCACTTATTTTCTCAATCCACCACATCACAGTATTTCGGAAAAATTAAAGATCTGTAATGCCACTGATAATTTCACTCTTGTTCTTAAAATCATTGAAAATTGAATCTGATATTTCTAAAAATGTTATGTTATTAAAAATTCTCATCCAAAATGGTTTGCAAATTTTTGCTATAATTTGATGGTCACTGCTCGTAATTTTAAAAGTATTTTGCTGAGCTCTTATTTGAGGCTTTAAATTCCTAAGTTATTGTTTTCTCAATTCACTATTTAGCATGTAATCTGTTTGTTGTTTGCTATGAAGAGATAAGTAACGTATTTCAAGATTACCCCCTTTTAGAAACAGCTATAGAGACATAGAGGCATCGCATATTAAACAAAAACATTTATCATTCATCATAATAACAAAGTACTCCAGTTCCGCTTCATCATGAAAATGATAAATCTTCGACAAATCTTAGCTAAAATATAAAAAAGGTGTTAGTAGTTAGTAGTTGTTAATAAAAAGACTGACTCTTTTTTACGAAAGATAATAAATGTTACCAATTTTAACTCAAAAAGACGGCGTGTCGATAGAATTTGGTAGATACTAAGTGGTTTGTTGCACAAGGAGCGAATTATTTGGTCGATTTTAGGTAAACTGATAAATTAAACTGTGACCTTAAGATCATTGTTTGTATATAGGACTGTTTTCGGAAATTTTTTCATGTCTACTATGATGGACCAAAAACAACATCGTGATCGACCAAAACGACCAAAAATCCCTTCGCGATCGATCGGTAAATCCCGATCGACGTGTTGGTCACCCCTGTTGTAGAGGAAGGCGGCATACAGGCTTTGATTATATTGGATTCAGTTGTGTCTGCGTAAATTACTGGTTTATATTCAGAATATCATGGAATTTTAGTTCACGCTATGTATGTAAATTTTAAGCAAATAAAGTTCAATTTTAAAGTCTTCTTAATTGTTATTTATGAAAAAACTTGAATTACTTTTACTTTCCTGGAGGTTGCATTTATTGCATTAATATAGGCACAATACAGAGTAATTCAGAATGTGCCGTTATCTACTATTGTGGTTCGGTTCAAATTTATACGTAGAAGCGGAACTATATGGACCAAGCTACCGAAAGGTTTAATATGAGGAAGCAGTAAGCAATAGTAATCATAGAATAATAATAATTCATAAATTGAAATGCAGGGATATTGGGTATTGTATGCTAATTACTTCTGACTTTCTAAGAGATAAGAAGACAACCTTAAGGACCAGTTTTTTGCATTAACTCGTTTTTTTTGTTCAATGCTTAAATTTTGTTAAAATAAATCGACAAACTGTCACATTCTTCAACGATAAAAATGTCCTTGAAACCAGCAGTTTAAATGAGCAAACTATTATAAGCTTCAATTCAAGTTATATGTAAATACGTATGTACGTTAGTTCACAATATTATCTACGTTACATTTTTGGGGAGTGGACAGTAAGAAACAAGTTTCTTTTTCTGGTGAACTGGTTAATTTAGGACGTGTATCCATGATGTTTTACGTTGCCTGCCATAATATACCGCCAGGTTTGGTACTATGTTCCTCATTATATTTCAATATCTAAATATATTTGAAGAAAAATTGTCTCTAAAATAGAAACGAACAACTCCTTTCCTGGGATGTACATATTCACATAGGTATACAGATATACATTCGAATCTTTTGCATGTACACACACACACACACACACCTTTGTTTATATCAGCTATCTTAAAATAAAAGCTGAAGGACAAATTTTTGCTTTAAACTAGGACCAACTATACCAGTCTAGCGTTAACATCTGAGCATGTAAATTGTACACAAGAAAGTTTTATTGAAACTCTTTTAAAGTGAGTGCAATTTTCGAATGGCTGCGAGCTATCTTACGATACTATGGAAATTGTGATGGAGGAAAATATTTTACGATCGAATAACTTTAGGAGCTTTAACGTAAAACAATAATATTGACTTTATAGCAAGTTCTCTGCTTATCAATATGTTAAAAATAGAAACAAGAAGTTCAACATGAGCAATCTAAAATACACCAGTTAATCAGAGAGCAAATAATTTGTACGCATGTAAGTTACATGAATATTTCCGTTTTTGATAAAGATTTATATCAATACAGTTTGATAACATACAAAACTTTTACAAAATCTTAGTTATCAAAAAGATTTATTGTTATGATATCAGCATGATTATCGAAATTGATCGACACTGGATATAGCATTTGTGATCCAATCGAGGATATTAAGTTTAGAGCCTCGGTAGCTCAGTTGGTAAGAGCGCTGACTACCATACCAGAGGTCGTAGGCTTGACCTCCACTTCGACTCGGTCCTCTGCTTATCCTTCTACCTAGTGTCCTTACGCTTTTGCTCTCCCTTAACTAAGTGTCTTTATTTTGCTAATAATTAAATCTTCTATAATTGATTTATTAGGTCGTTAAGAAAGTTTTGAAGTTTTTCTGTTGCTTCAATTGTTGTATTAATCGAAAGCTAGTATTTCCAGGTTTTGATATTTGATAAAAAAAAGTGTAGTTAATCATTAAATTTTGAGAAATCGGGGTATATGATGGACCAAAAAAAACTTCAGTTGAGATCCACTTTAACAAGCTTGGATTTCTCTACAAATGGATTCCTCTCGAATTCAGCGAAAAAAAAAATGGCAGATCGGATTTACATTGAATTTCTCTGCTTTCTCAACAACAACACGAGTCAATCTTGGATCGCCTCGTTACACAAACTGTCGCGGCAGACGTATATTGTGATCAGCTGACCAAACTAGATGCAAAAATATGCGAGCTTCGTCCAGCACTGTATAACCGAAAAGGTGCTGATTTCCAACATGACAAAGGAAGGACTCAGCAGCTTTATGGATGAAGGAGAAGCTCCAGGCTTTTGGATTCACCTGACCAGACTCCATCTGAATACCAATTGTTCCTTTCGATGCAAAATTTTCTCATGAGAAAAAAATATTTCATAATTTTCAGGATGTTCAAATACCAGTGATAGAATTCCTCGCATATAAAGAAATGACCCTGTTGACAGATGGCGGAACGTCATAGAAACCAGTGGGCAATATTTCATTGATTTGTTTTTACGCTGTTGTTTTAACGTTTAACACGGGTAGGATGAAGATTTTGTGCCCAAAACGTAACTATGTTGCTTGATAGAATGGATATCGATAGAACAACAACTTCTGCTTCATATACAGTGTTAGTGGTACGACTTCGTTTTGGAGAAAATAGTTTACATAGTAATACTGACGTCATAGTCAAATAAATAACATACAAATCCTGGGCAAGTAGAATAAGTATCTGCAACGGCTCGCTTGAATATAAAATCGAGGATGCTTCGACTTGCAATTGATGACACTTTTCTCGAATATGAAATCGACGATGCCTGGACGATGCCTCGACTTGCAATTGATGACGTAACCAAAGGGTAAGCCAAAAATGCCTCGCTCCAATATAAAATCAACGATGCTTCGATCTGATGTAGGGAAGGCCCCAATTTTTTTCTAGAAGTTTCCTGTAAATTTTTTACATTATTGGAGGCCAATAACGGGTGCTTGGGCCGTTAACAATTTTGATAATTATATGTTTTATTATTATTTTTTTTTTAGAAATTGACAGAAAATATTTCGGAAGAATTTTTAGTCACTTTGGTGGCAGACTGGAGTTATTTTCAGATACAAGACTTTATAAAAATTCTAAGGAACAAATTTCCAGTAAATTTCTAAGAAAAAAATTGAGGCTTTTCCTACAATTGGTTGTTTTAATCTGAATCATTTGGGTTAGTTATGGATTCGGGTCTTCCGATAGGTTGATCAATTTATATTATATCTTACCTTATAGGCTGTAAATTTGTAAATTTAATATGTAATCTGGATTTTCTGATTTTCTAAAACTTTCTTTCTTTTATAATTATAAATTATGATTCTCTGCTTAAATAATAGAATATTAACCGCATTTTAGGTACTACAATAGAATTCATATTGATTGATTCTTGTGTACAATTTATGTAAATAAATAAAATTGAAATTGCAATTGAATTGATAATTTTAAATTGCATTGTGAATTCACCGCATATGCTGCTATTTTTACAAAAAAAAAAATTATGGAAATCCTTGCAACGCTTATAGAGAAATATGGATCCTGGAGTCTCAAGGTACCCGCTAAAAATTTAAAATCACGCGAAAATGGTAAATTTAGTCGTTTTCCAGTACAGAAGAGATGCTATAAAAATTTTAAATATGCACCTTAAAGCTTGTATTTAGGATGAAATCGCATCTTCATTTTGTCCCCTATAATTAGATATGTAATTAGTTTTTGAGTCCGATAAATGGTTTTGGAGATAACTGCAAAAGAAGTGAATCAGTCCTTCTTAAGATTAAAAAGTTTCCGTGTTTTGGTACAAAAATGGATATATTTTGAACTCATCAATTTGAAGAACTGATAAGTCGTGGCAATTCAATTTCCATGTGAAAATGTTCACAACAGAGTACTAATGGATGTGAAACAAAGAGTGGAAGAAATATTTGCAAAATATAGGAACTGGGGTTTATATTACCCAAGTGCAAAACAATTGTATTTTGGCAGTGTAAAGATAGTTATGACGTAAAAATGATCAAAAACAAACTATACCAATCGATTACCCGTTCCTCCGTCTTTAATATGATACCCAACATGACGTTTGGACAACCCCCCATGACGGGAGGTACGACTCCCCATCGCCAAAAGATCCTCCCCCAACAATTGTTCACCTTATCCTCTAGACGTCAAATTCGTAGGAAAAAGCCCCAATGCTCTGCAAGTGCGACCATCTCACACAGAGTTAGCCGTCCTTCAATATTGCGACACATTTTCACATTTTCCCTAACTCCCCAACTATGGTATGCAATCGCGAATGAAGAGTTAGGGAGTTTTAATCGGGAAAAACGAAAATTCTCATCCCCCAAACTCCCTAACACTCCGTGTTACAGAGTCCTGCTCCAGGTCGAGCGAGGATTTGCATATTTTTGTTCTGCTTGCTAGATTGTCTGTACTAACTTCAAGTCGGCGCTTCTCTATGGCAGCGAAACATCGAAGATCTGTTGCATTTTTTGTCTACATGATGATTTGTGGTGATTCACTGAGCTTGAATTTACATTCAAAGTATTTGGAAAAATTTGACAGTAGATTGACAAAACCCTTAGTAATAAGACGGCAACAGAGGACAGTGCTCTCTAAATAACTAGACCATAGGTGCTTAGGTGGATCGTGCAACAAATTGAAGTTGAGACTTCTTATTCCAAAAGGATATTCCAGAAACTGGTGGTAGTGTAGGATAGGGAGGGTAATGTAGTCGTAGGACATACTATTATTGAAACTACTTCTAATTTTTGTAAATATTTTGAGATTTTTGTGATGATAATTGTCCCTGGAAATGCCAGTATCAGTTACATGATTTCATTAAGTATTTTGAAAAGATAGTCTTATTTATAGACTGCATTTTGTCTAAAAGTTCCGTGTTTTTACGATCCCACTGAAACTGTTCATAGAATTGCTCGACCAGATTGGAATTCTATATAATTTTGAAAGTCAGTGATACACATTAAAGATTATTTTAAATAAAATATATCAAGTATACAACTCCTAAAATTTTTTTTTTAAGTCTAATGGCTTTAAGCTGAGTATTTCAACATTCAGTTTTCCACAAATGTACCATTTTTAAGACAAGCTTCCCAAACTAATAGCTCGGAGGAAAAAAGTAACGCCTTTAGATTTTTTTTAAAATTCCCTGGTAAAGCTGTTAAAAGATAATACCTCCTCATGTTCAATATAAAATATCGCCATGTTCGGTGGAAATTGCTGTGTAAACAATCCCAAAAACCCCCAAGCTTGAAAATCAATATATTAGGGTGCACCCATTTTCCAGGAGTTATCTTAGGGGTGCTCCTTGTCATGTACGCCGCTCGGATATAATTCACTCGTCAAGTAAACATAAATTTTCCCGGTATAAATTTTCGTACTGAAATTCTAAACCAAATCCAAACATGGATTTATCTCAGGCTTACACTCTTGCCGATAAATTAGGTTTTAAATTGCTCAGCACATTGCTGTTGTTTGCTACTGGTGAGAGTATTTTTGTCGCATTTTGGTTTTTCTTTGCAAAACGTAGGTATAACGTTCGATTGAAATTTAATGAACGCTTGAATCTTGAAAATAATATTTCTGAACAGCTAATAAAGTGGATTATCTTGGGAAAGGATTTTGAATTGTTGATTTGAAATTGGTTTTTTATTGAAAGATAGACAAGTATACGTATATACAGTTATGTCGAATTTACTGTTCTGTCAACCATGACCAATGTTTCAGAATTCAAGGAGATTTCAAAATCGATATATGTATTACATTTCAATGATTCTTATTGTTAAGTTAAATGTTGTGAAAATTCGAGTTTCATTGGAGGAAAGGTTTTATAATATGCTGTTCGACATGACATTCCATGTACAGTTAATGATGTTGCTGCATTCAATCATCTGGAATTTGTGCGATTTTCTTTGAAATTCCAAGGTAAAAAAAAAATATTTGTTACTACAATTTGTTTAATGTGTATATTAGCTTACAAATGTCATCTGATAGCCTCGTATGACGAGGTGACTTCAATTTGCTGACTGTTGGTTGGGCATACTCCTGTAACCTGTTTTTTTTTATCTCAATATGCTTTACTTTTTATTGATGGCATAATTCTTTTGAATTATCGAAATATCTGGATTTATTGTTTTTTTAATGAGACGAGCCATCACCTATAATATCATGTGTTTCTTCAATTTTATCCGGTTTTTAAAACATCTCAAGTATTTAGTATTTAACTTTATCTTAATTCAAAATAAGATGATGGGCAAATTTTCTCGTAGAACGGATATTGATGCAGATATTACATACTATAATGATATGTAGAATTTATGCTTTTATAATTATATACGCAAGTCAACCAACTCACAATTTTTTATGCTTGACTAAAATACTCCGAGAACTTAAAATATGATGCCTGCAAGAGGTTTTCTTTCTCAAAAGATAGTATTAAAATATCGTATTCAAATTTATTTGTCTGTTTCTGGAACTCTCACAGGATGATAGTTATTCATGTAGCAATACTATTGGTCATCAACACCGGTTATATTTCTGTACTGGATAGTACAGGAGCGTTAATTTGTAGAGCTTGAACATTCATACATTCATATACATACGTAACGTATATGTAGGTTTATTTTAGATTAATCGGTTAAGAGTTATTCGTGTTCGCGCAATTAGGGTTCTGTGCCAGAATTTAATGGATCTATCAATCGAATATAAATATATTTAAATCTAATCCAAATTTACCTATGATAATTGAATAATATTTGAATAAACGGACGTAAAAGTAAGATCAACTCCTTCTCCATCACTGTCCGGGATGCGAGATTATGTGCACAGGAATAGCGTTTAACACCGTATGATATGAAAATATCGATTCTATTTTTGGGTTTATTATAGTCGATAACACATTTGGGTTTGGAATGATCTCACGGATTCTGTTAGTTTTCTATGTAGGTACTTATCAAGGAGAGTAGGTTCGAAACAATTAAAACTGGGTGTGTATGGATCCACTTACGATTACAACAAATTTTACTTTATACAAATGTATTTTGATTTTTGGGAACATATAAATAAAATTGTTCAGAATTCAGAGCCCAGGGTACTCGTTCTTTCTTGTGTCTACCTGCCTGATCTGTCTGATCTGAAAAGGGAAAAGAAGGCAAGGTTTGAGTAATTAAAACTCAGTGAGTACCGTTCAGGTACATTCACACTCGCATTCACACTTACGCCGTGTGTAGAAAGCCCGCAATTGGGGCTTGAGGATATAAGTATATGACGCCGTGTCTAACAGCGCCGTGCATTATCCCTGAATAAATCCTCAAGCATTTCACCGTGTTAAGCGCACCGACGTGAGACTTTTCCCCAACATCTGCTTAGCATCTCGTCGTGATAAGCGCACCGCCGCGAGATTTTTCTAAGTACATTTCACATAATAAAACACTCAAAACTACAAACCAAATCTAAGCATAGCACTCACCAAATATTTTCTTCACTACACTTTTTGTTTTTACATATTTTTTTTTATATTCTATAGTCCACGAGCTCACTACTTAGAATGAGCTTATCTACTTTTTACTGGGCATGCACTACTTTATTAATCCCTTCCAACTTTTTATTATTTTACAACTACCTACTCTCGCAGGGTGTTGGTTCTCTTTTTTTTACCTGTAGATTTTTACCTTTTCTTTTCAATTTCTGTGCTTCGGTAACACTATTTTTACTTTATTTCGTTCTTTACCATGAATTTCACCGTTTTTATACCCTGGATTAAATCTATGGGGTATACTAAGTCAGTCATTCCATTTGTAGCGCATAGAAAAAAATGATGGTAGAGCAAAATGGATTGGACACGCACGCATAATGTTGAAATTTATTTTTATTAAAAAAACAAAAAAAAAAAAACAAAAAAAAATGAAGAAAATCGGTTTTCTTCTTCGTAAGGTTGCCATAAAAAAAATTAATTTCTTACTATACAGCATGTGATTATCAAATTAGACGCACCTAGCAAAAGAACGAAATTTTCAAGTATTACGCATAAATTGCGTAAATTCTGGAGTCTACAATTTAAACAACTTTTTTAGAAGTAAACAATTTATTTACATTAAATTCAACAGAAAATTGTTCAATATTTCGTTACATCTCCTTTTGTTAGAGTTACTTTCTTAATTCGTCGTGGCATACTATTTAACATGCATTTATCAGTGCTTGCAAATTTGCATCATTTTTCAAAATTTTGCTTATATTTTCCTTTAGAATTTTTGTTATAGGATTATGATGGCTACAAACTTTTGATTTCAGGTATACCTATCATTTTCAATTAGATCTAAATCCTTCTTGAATCTTTAAGTATGAAGGAAAAAGCCTAGGGTTAACTTGAATTCCAATAAAGCTTTCAGCCACCAAGTAGCCCAGCCCCATACATGATAACCCCATACACTCCTAGTAAGGTACACAACTAATGCCAAGCTTGCGGACTCTGGACCACGATTTCTAGAATAAAAAGTGAACCAAAATTTGATTGATTTCTAGAACAAAAAGGAAGCCAGAACTCCCATAGGACAACTACTGATCAATGTAAATTGTAATAGTAATAGAGGAAATTATTAATATAAACTCAGCGGCGTATCTAGCTTGAAAGATTTGTCGAGCATATTAAAAAAAGGCGTCACTTCTATCTGCTGTATAAAAAATTTCTGGAAATGGTCGGTTTAATACCCTAAGGAGACTGTCTCCATAATGATTTAATTTTTAATGAAATGGAGTCAAATGTGCAGTGTGTCCCACAATACAGGGATTCATTAATGTCCCTTTTGTAACATTTCGGTTCAATTTCAAATGAAGGAAATCTTCCTCCGAATTAGTGAAATTATAAGTAAAAAGGATACCTACCATCATCAAAATGAACTCAATTTATTGGACAGTGGAAACATTTTCTATTCAAGTCAGCAGCCATCAGCTGGTCATGAAATCTTGGCTTCTTTCAACAAAAATAAACCAATGTCTTAATGCCTTGAAAATTGCTATGATCTTTACTTTTGATTCCTCAGTTTGAGCATATAAAGACTGAAACACACGGAGGCGGTAGTGGTAATGGTAGCGAAAGCGGTACATACATTTTGTTTTTCCAACAACCCATTCAAAACCCACTTGTCAGCGATTGTTCAAATGCACTAAATTTCTTTCACAGTCCGGCACATCTTCATTTCTTTGAAATGACAGAATTTAATATCAAGTAATTATAGAGGAAAAATCGATTCTACACCCAATTTCTGTGTACACCATTGATGAAAATAAAAGTAATAAAAAGAGAAAACCGAAAATTTTATATGGCAACACCAAGAATTTTGTTTATTATTTTTATGAAAACGCTGTGTACAAAATTTCAGTTCTCAACGTCGACGCGTTTTCAATTGGTGTCCAAATATGTAGTGAAATATCCAAAGTTTTGAATGGCAACACCAAGAAGCGGTTGTTCGATTTAGTCCATTTTCGAGCTTGTATTTGCACCAAGAAGGGGTTGCCCGATTTAGTCCATTCTTGTACTAAATTTCAGCTCTCTACTTCAACGCGCTCTCAGGTATTGCCCGTATGTAGTATAGTGAGTATCAAATTTTTTGTATGGCCCGATTGTTCTATTTTCCAACTTAAATTTACTTGTTTTTAAGTGTCCGTGTGCAAAATTTTAACTATCTAAGTGAATGCGTTCTGTAGGCAAACAGATAGGAGGACAGACTGACATGCAAAAATCAAAATAACTTTTAATATTATTTATTTTGCTCTACTACCCTATGATTTCATCTAGGGTGTAATTAGCAATGCTTACTTATAAAAATGCTTAGAGGACAAGAGAACTGAATCTAATCTAATTTTTTTGGGCTGGTGTTGTCCACCTTGTAAGTTCAGTTATAACTAGTTTTGTATGAATAAACTTCGCTTTACCTTTTCTCAATCATTAACTGAAAAGCGTTAACGTAGTTCTTTGCATCTTTTTTCTTCATTTTTTCAGGTCATTTGGTTTTTTTTGATATTTTAGTTCACACGCGTCATCGTAATGTAACCAGCGATATTTCTACTCCTTGCTCCTGAAATTGGCGGTGAATGGTACTATATGGTGCCCAGCTTTGTAAAAGTACGCCTCGAGGCGATTTTTCGACGTTTTCCTTGGATCCATTTAATTTGAGTGATTTCGATATTCTGTCTACTGTTGATGCCGATACGTTTTCTTGATGAGCAAGATCTTGTGAATGCCAAAATGTCCTAACAACAGCTTGAATATCTTTCTGATTTTCCCCTATAGTCTGGTCCATTTATGACATTTTCAGACAAATACGTCTATGATAATTAGAACAAAAACAAAATCATCTGCAAAAAGAAAATCCATAAAAATTAAAGATGATTTTGGTGCGAGGTACTGAAATCAAGTAGTGCGTTCAATGTAATGATCACATACTGTATATCTGGACACCGCCTGAGAACGCCTCGATGTATGATTTTGTGAACGGCATTTTTATGAAAATTGTAAGTACAAATTCAAATACTAATTAAATCGAGCAACTTCTTTTTTCGTATATGCACTGTGAAAACCGTCTGCCCTACACATTTCTGTTATATTAAAAAGTTCTTCAGAATATAAAATCCTATGAAATTGGTAATAATCATTCTTACTGTCCTACGAACTGTTCTAGAGATAGATGCGAAAAACTATTTTAACAATCATACGTTTAGTTACCATACGAAATTACATACGGGCGGTCATTCATCTTTTAGGGTTAAGAATTCGTCTTTGAGCAATTCTAGCTTTTTTCCTTGTTTCATCTTGTTTCCAAAATCTTTATGTACACTTTTCCATTGTGGTGATGGCTCCGAAGTACAGAATTTTCATTGTTTTCTTTTCAGTTCCATATTCAAGTAAAAATTATCGACGTACAATATTCTTCCCTCTTTTTTTATCAAACACTTTTAAAAGCTTCATGAAAATTGATTGCGAATGGTCCATGCTTTATTAGTAACTACTTTTTCAGTATATATTTTAACGTTACAAGTGGAACTATTTATAGCCTACAGTTTACTCCATATTTATGTATCTTTGTTGGTTTATACTGACGAACGTATAATTTACACTACTACTACACTACTACTACTTTCATGTAAAACAATGACTTTCTCTTCTGTAAAATTTTAATGTAGTTTTGAATTAGAAAAAAAGAAAAATATTTTTAAATTTCCAAACTCTGTTTTCAAGTTCGGGAAAATGTATAAATTTGTTTATACAAGTTTGCACAAGAGTTAAAATAAATTTATTATGAAACATAGGGTCATTTGATCAATACAAATTAACAGAGGGTGCTCATTGCTAATAGAATTCAAAAAAACTTACGAATTTTACCTCGATTCGTTCCAGTCCAATATTTGTCCCTGGACTATTTCGAATATCCTTTGGTCAATTGTTGGAAGACTCGTGTCTTAACTCGTTTCTACATATCTCCCAAGAAAATAATGTGATAAGAACTGTGAGCGTTACATACCGCTAGGTGCATGTACGTACATATATCCAAAAAATAGAGCATATCTGTACTTGCATCAAGGCAATAGTATGAAAATCGACATTTTGCAGCTTTCACACACAACCATTCAGTGTATCTGAACTTAACTTACAATTTAAAACTAATGAAGTGAAAAATTACGAATTTTGAACGAAGTCAGTTCCATTTTTCAAAAAAAGCAATGCATTTCCCCCAAGTATTTTCTCATGTTTTTTTAATAAAATCTCAAATTCTTTGAAAATAAAACCAGATATAATACATAGCAGGAATTTTGGCTTTGTATGTGTTGTGTCGTTAGCCTAAATGTGTCCAAATTCTATGTGTTACTTATCGAGCTTGCGTTATTGCTGATCCTCTCTGCTTTTAGGCACCTAATCTACATTATGCTCATAGGCCACGATATACAGAATCGTGCTCATAGGCGTATTCTCAGTCCAGATTTTCTAGTAGTACCCCGAATATGGAAAAGGTTTCATATGAAAATTTGGGAGTAGCCACCGAATTACTTGATCCGGAGTGCTACACCAAAAGACGTTCCAAAAAATACTTTACATATCTTGGATCAATTAAGAATTAGCTAATTATAATGAATGGTAAATCTCAACGCAGAGAGAAGTTAAATTTGATCGGACGTCTCCAGCTTAGTATGTAGGTACTGAAATTATGAAATGATTAGAGAACAGCTGGAATGGCTCATTGAGCATAAATATATGAGACCGAGATGACGATGATATCAACACTTTCATTTATAAGGTATAAGGCAGCTTTAACTTCATCCCTAAATAGGTTTATAATAATTTGTTGCCTTACCAGCTTAAGTTACAGTGAAAATGTTTAAGATTTCGAAATGTAAATTATTACGATGTTGGAAAAAAAAACAATTAAGCGTTTTTTTATCTCATTAATAAAAGATAATATATATTCTACTAGTATTAGTAATAACAGTATTAGTAGAAATAGTTATACTAACTATAGAAATACATGTAGAAGTAAGGTAATAACTGAAATTGTTTTGTTAAGTTTTGCAAAGACATTCAGGCGCCAATTCATTACATTCGACTTATAGTCACTCAATTTCCTGCTCTCTTTCCCGTCGCTATATGAATTATTTAGTATAAAAAAAAATAAATATCCAGGGCTCCTAATAAAAAAAGTAATAAAATAAAAGAAAAAAGGGGTAGAAATAATAAAGAAAAAAAAAGCGAAAAAAAATGTGCAAGGAAAATAATTTGGCCATTAGCAATAACATTATAATATATAAATATAGAAATAAAATGTATAATAAAAGAAAGTTCTCCATAAAGAAAGCAATACCAATATAATAAAAAAAGAAATATCAAATAAAATGTGTAACGAAAGTAATAATAATTTTAATAAGAAAATAACAATCAACAGATAGCTTAATTTACAAAAGAAAACATTAATAGTGCCTAGACTGGAAAAATAAATATGTATTTTATGGTATACGAGTATATCAAGGAAAAGACGATTACTAAAACAAAAATAAAAATCAAATTCTAAAATATTAAATAACACTTATGGACCATAGGCAGCCCCAATGAGAACTAATTATTGTTTTAATTTATCTATTTAATTTTTTAGTTTGTATTGTATCATGAGTTTGGATTTTAATATTTTATTTATTTCTCGCTTTGTTTGTATTCAACATATGTTTCTGTTCTTGTAGTAGATTCATTAGAGTGACTAGAATGTTGTACTTATCGCGTGGGCATATCTTGGCTTGCACTTTCGATATTATTTTCGGTTCTTTGGAGTATCTTGTGGGTGATGAGACTGGGTGCATTGGCGGTTTGCAGCTCTTTTATGAGTTCGCATAATTTTACGGGTCTGGACAGGGTGAGAACTATGCTTAATATTTTATGTGGGCAGAACGTATGTAGGTCTGAATATTTGCTCGCTTAATGCCAGAAGCAGAAGGAACAAAACTGATGAATTTCGTGAGATCTTCCATGGGACTGCTGTTCACGCAATTTTAGTCAGTGAAACTTAGCTGAATGATATTATGTACATCCCAGGTTTCTATTCAGGGTTATACTTTGTTTAGAAATGATCGTTTGGGGCGTTCTGGTGTCGGAATATACGTTAGGTGTGATTTGAAGGCGAAAGTGGCTTTTTCTTCCCAGAGTGATGATTTGGAACTCATAGGTGTAGAAGTTTGCTCAGGGTTCCAAAAGTGTGTACTATCTGCTGTATACTGTCCCCCAGGGAATTTTAGATGTGATGGTGTGTGTAGTTTAGGGGATCTACTATCTGGGGCCGCGCAACGTTGTGCTGATGTCATAGTTGGAGGTGACTTTAATGTAGATATTCTCCGCTGTGATTCCTTAGCTGATCGGTTCTTACACTTTTTCCAATCAATTCATCTCAATGTAGTCAACTCCTAGCAAACATATTTTAATGCAACAAACCCTCCACTAATTGACATGTTCCTAGTGACTGATAGAAGTAAGGTGTTGTTCGTCGATCAGATCAGCCCTTTTAGCTCGTTAGATCATGATCTTCTGTTTATGGGCTACAATTGTTTAATGTACAATAACCCCCCAACAAACAACTCCTACCGAGACTACAATAGCATTGACGTTGAATCCTTATTTGCCAAGGGATACAATATTTGATTGTAACTCATTGGATATCTTTTAGAAACACATGTTCCTCTTAAATTCAGGCGCTTATTGAGTGAAGGGTGCCCTTAGTGGTCGCCTTGTATTCGTTTATTGATCGCTGAGAGGGAATTTTTGTACCATCGATATCGGCGTTTGAAAACTAATGAGGTGCGTACTCAATACAAAATTGTTCGCTACAAAGTCACGTTAGCTATAAGAAATGCTAAATGCCAATACTACAGTAGTAAGTTTAGCACTGACCTGAAACCCAAAACTCTTTGGCGTAATCTCCGACAAGCTGGTGTGTGTGGTCCGGAAAGATCATCCTGCTCACTACGTCCTTAATAATTCATATTTTTTTTTTCTAATTCACATTTTTTTTGCTAATTCAGATTTTTTTTTTTTTTTTTTTTTTTTTTTATTGATAGGTATATTCTTCATATTTTGAGTACCTGCCCAACGTCATCCACTTTTTCCAGCGTCTGGAAAACTGCTACTCTTCTACCGATCCCGAAGAGAGCTAATGCCAAATTGCCTAGTGACTTTCGCCCCATAAGCATCTTATCTTTTCTATCGAAGGTGCTTGAAAAACATGTATGTAATCAGATCCTTGGTTGGGTGGAGGTGAACAAATTTCTGTCTTCTTGGCAGTCTGGATTTCGAGCTTTTAGCGGTTGTGAGACTGCAGTATTGAAGGTTACTACGGACATCAGGGCTGCCATGAATGATAATGATTTTGGCATTTTAGTTCTCTTGGATTTCTCTAAGACCTTCGATATTGTTGACCACGGCCTTCTCCTTCATAAATTAGAAACCTATTTTAAATTTAGTGCAATAGATATTTCCTTGGTCAGGGCGTATATAAGTGGTCGTTCCCAGCAGGTTAAAGTTGGTAATGAATTCTCAAATGCCTTACCCATACTCTGTGGTGTTCTGCAGAGTTCTGTGATTGGCTCATTATTATTTCGTCTCTTTATTAATGACCTTCTTTGGTAGTGGAGGATGTGAAGGTACACATGTATGCCGATGATGTATAGATTTATGTAAGCAGGCCTATTGGTCTGCTTGAGGATTGCATTGAGCGTCTCAACTCTGATCTACGTCGAATACACAGGTGGTCGATTCTCAATGAACTTCTACTTAATCCTGAAAAATCACAGTACATGGCCTTCTATAACAGCGCTTTAAACGTCATCGATATACCTCCGGTTATCTTGAATGGTTTTGTCGTCCAGGTGGCCAGAAGGGCTACTAATTTGGGAATTGTTCTGAACTGTAATATGAAGTGCTCCGATAACGTTAGTTCGATTCTCAATAAGGTGTATGCGGGGTTGAGAAGGTTATGGCTCTCGGCGAGTATTCAGAGCACTAATATGAGGCTAAAATTAGTGATTATACTGATTATGCCTTATTTCACATTTGGAAGTCATATTTTTCCTAACTTGGACAGCGAGTGTAGGCGTAAGATGGAGGTGGCTTTCAATGATTGCGTACGATTTGTTTATGGCCTGCGAAGGTTTGACCATGTTTCTCCGTATGTTAACACGTTACTGGGTTGCTCGCTGAGTACATATCTTAAGCAGAGAATAATTCTTCTTTCATTCAAAATATTAAAGAGCAACCAACCAGAATATCTTAGAGAATTTTTCCAGCTCTCTTCTTCGCCACGTACTCATAATATTGTAATTCCGCGATTCAGTAAATTAGTTATGGAACGTTCTTTCCCTGTTCAGGCTGCCCGTCTTTGGAATAGTCTACCTATAAGCGCTGAGAGGGTCCAAACTGTCGATGCATTTAAGGCTCTCATTAAAGCTCACATTTAACGTCGATTTTCTTCCAATATTACGGAAAATATTTGATATTTGTAAATTGTTGTATTCTAGCTATTTTTAACTTGTTTTGTTTTTTAGTTTATCTCTTTAGTGTTTTTCCTTTATTTCTTAGTTTTTTATATATATCTATTTATTTATATTTATTTTTCTGGCTTTCATTTGATTCATATTTAATAAATTCATGATTTTTTTGGTTTTTATTTAATTTTTTTTGTTCTTTTGTGCTTAATTTAATTTTGTATTCTTACCTTATTACTACTGTACTATTAAAAGATTGTAATCTTGTGTACATATGCCATAGCTAAATATATTATTATTAATTATTAAAGTGTCGTCATAAACGAACGCATTTCCGACGGATGTGCTACAAAGATAGCTCGAAAGAAATACTTCTAAACGGAGGGAGAGGCAGAGGCATGTAAGAATGGATTTTTTTTTTTAAAGAAAAGAAGTTTAAATTAAGAGAAGAAGTAAATAAAATAAAAATAATGAAAGGAAAAGTAAAAATAACGATCTAGAGGAGCAAAAAAAAAAACAGCACGAGACTTATATACTACAGACACAGCCATTTCTTTAATTAAGTTGTACTGTCAAACTGGTTTTGATTTACTTACGATATTAAAGAAGCCATATGGATCGAATCAACGCGATAAACTTTGTTTTTATTAATTTTAATTTTTATTTATTTTTATTTTATTTTATTTAACGATTGCAAAATGAAAAGAATATTTTATTAAAAAATATTTTGACATAATTACTTTGTGCTTTGCATTTCTTCTTCTTATTTTAAAATGGGTAGATGCACAGCTGAGCTCCAGTTTTGAATTATATACCAAATCTAGCACATTTTTCCTCATTATATCTATAATGCAGGAGAGAAATCCTTCATTAGTGTAATTCATTATGATCTTTTTTTTTGTAGCCATAATGACGTATACTATGTGACTCACGGCATTAATTAGTACTAATGGTTCATTAGATCGTGCTGTGTGTCTAGGGTATAATAGCCTTCGGCGCTATGTTACGTAGTTAATGCCCTAGACACACAGCGCTCTTAATGAGAAATAACTAACCGAGTCATTAGTCTATTATGATTCATTATAAACTGCAGACACACAGTCATTACTTTAATTAATTTGTACTGTCAATCTGATTTTGATAAACGTATGACTTTAGAGAAGAGATATGGATCGAATTAATGCGATAAACTTTGTTTTTATTTATTTAATTTTTAATTTAAAAATTTACAAATGAGAAAAACGTTATATTAAAAACAATCAGTTTGTGATTTGCATTTCTTTGCATTTCTTCTTCTTATTTTTCAAATCGGCAGATGTATAGCGGAGCTCCATATTTATATTATATGCCAAATCTAGCACATTATTTCTCTCTCTCGCTATAATGAAGGAAGAAAACACTTCATTAGTGTACTTTATTATCATCTGATTTTCGAGCAATAATGACGTATACTATGTGACACACGGCATTTTAATGAATAGTTAGTACTAATGATTCATTAGATCATGCTGTGTGTTTATAGGTTATATCGTGCTAAACTAATGCCGACAAACAACATTTGTAATGAGATTTTTTACCGCAAACACTCAAAAGCATGAAAAGTGCATATCCAAGGACCAAATTCATTGAGTAGGGACTGTAAGTTAATAAATGGAAAATTTAAATTTTGCAACATTAATGTCCTGTAAATTAAATTTGAAATTTTCCTACTATTATTACGGTTTATTTTCTAAATTCTTAATTTTGTCTTATTAACTATGTTGGTTAAAAATTTATGGTGCATAAACATCAAAATATCATAATAGTCCACCATACGACGTTGTCGAATGTAGCATACATGCTCTAAGTTTACCTACTAGCTATTCTATAGGTAAGCTTAAAGCATCTATTGCTAGTATGAATATTTGACTAGTAACATAAATCAACCTTTCAATATAATATTTATATCAAACATTAACTTCCATAATGATTGAAAGCGTCGTTCTTTTCAAGACCACTGTGCGTCTTTATTGTTTCTTTGTCTTGACACTCTCGACCCCGGCATAAATAAAAAAAACACACAAATTAAAAACCTTAAAAAGAAATCTCTATTGGTGAATTTTAATATTGTCACATTTTATATAATCCTCGTATACCACATTTGTTTGCTTCATGGGGTTCCGTAAGCTATTCCTGTCAATAAGTTTTCGTTATTGTCAAACCGCGAAACTTCAATTCCAGACGGCTGGGTGAGATTTCTGTCTTTAGAATAGATTCCTCTGGTGTAGATATGTGTCGAAATTCTCGCCTCTCTCAGCTCTGCAACTTGAGTGCATGATATGTGAAGTCTTATAAGAACGACACATATGTTTAATTGGAATTCCATTCACATTGAAAGTGATACGCTTTTTATCCCCGGTGTTAGTATCGATTAACGCTATAAGGATATAAAAGGAGCAGGATATATTGCTTTATGGATATACATATATATATATAATATTCCACGACCTAACATAATTTAGGAGAAGGAGAAATTGATGTTTTCTTATTCATATTTCTCTTGGATTTCGAGCAATTATTTTAAAAGCTTTCTGGCATGTAATCGAAGGAGAAGGATAGAGGCGAAATTTGTCATAAAAAATTTAAATTCATTTGTGTTGCTTTTCAATTAAATACAAAAAGAAAAAAATATTTCAGCGAACATTATATTGCTTTTCAAAAATTTTAAAACTAATATATATTCCTAATAGTACACTTTTCCGGGATGTTAGGCTATAGCTACACCATAGGTAAATTGCCATAATATATGTTAATTAAGTCACGTCCTTTGACTCGAAAACAAAGAATTCAGTAGGTACATTGCGTACATAATAATTGAATTAATTCTTTATATAATGTTATCGGATCAGTTGTAGTCCTGAATAATCCGTGAATAATTTATGCAGCTTCATTTTGATGCTGGTCAAGTCTACCATTTACATGAGAGTTATCAATGACAATCAAAACAATAGTACAACAGCAAATTGTATCCGTGCACGACTTGGTGCTCATCCTTCACTAGTGATAATAGGTCGTAGTTTTGTGGCAACCTTTCCATGGAGCTTTGTCAACTTTAGAACTGTCACAAACGCTCTGGGATGGGTAAGTGCCACGTCAAGTGTTATCAAAGCCTCATATATATATTAAAAAAACAATTAAATCAGTTGGCGTGGGGGACGGTCAACGTTTCCCCTTTTCAGGAAGGTTATTACCTCATTAGGGTCAGTTTTCCAGATTAATCAGTAGTTATGGAATGTGGGTTTATCCCAGAATATGCTTAAGTTGACAGTGGCCAGTCATTAGGACAGTGAATAGTCTGATTTCGTGTTTATCATATTCGATGAGTGTTTATTTTCAAAGTCTTTGCATGGGCAGTTGATGAATTTCCTTGCGTATTTTAGTCTAGGAAGGCTCTCCCACTGTAGCTGGTGAGCTTTTTATATTTTGGAAATTACTTTTCTAGTTTAGTGTACCTTTGTAAGGCCCTAGAATGTTTCGGGTCCAGTAGAGATGTAGAGAAAAAAAAAACTGGTCTATATATAAAAATGAGATTTATGGAAAATTATTTTTTTGCATTTGTCAGCGGCACCCTATCTCATTATGAATACCAATTAATGATCAATGTATGTTTTGAGTAAACCCGAAGAGTAGTGCTTGTGTTGTGAATTTTGGGATGCTTCAATGCATACTACGTGAGGTTTCGTGTTTTTATCTGTTACTCAGCCATTCCATATGAAACTGCTAATTTCTTCTTCGTCTAATCTGATTTTGGGGGAATTTTCAAAATTGATACATTTTCAGAGAAATTAAAAGACAAGTACCGAGGTTTGTCAGTTTCATAGGTACTTTATGTTTCTATAAGCAGTAACAGGACGAACTCACCAGGACAGCAATAAAACTCTGAACTGCACTACAGTGAACTCGGTATTTGACTTTAAATGTTTGAACTCTTTGCACTGAAACTTTTATCCTGATAGAGAAAGAAAAAATATTTTTTACTTTTTAGTGCAATTTATTTATAGAAGTGTTTTTTATTCTATTTCATTATATATTAGATAGTTTTTTATAACGTGTCGTATACTGGAATAACTAACTGTGTGCATCTAACATTAGCAGGATAGGTGCAATACTAATACCCAAGATTGGTACAGCATCATCATAACTTTTCAAAATTGTAATTAAAGCCATTAAGGGTGATAGATTAACTCGGTGAATTTTTGATCAGTTATGATGATGCTGTATCACGCTAGGATATTAGTACTGCATGTAGTGGACTCTCTCCTGCTAATATGATGCCCACAGTCAGTTATTCCAGTTTACGACACACAGTTTTTTTTATATTTTTCATTTTTACTTCTTTGTTATTACATTTTCGCTAAAAGTTCATATAACGGTATATTAATCTATCTGGCATATGCATATTAATTCCCATCTACGTTCTCTTGCGAACGTTGTGCTGTAATTTTTTTTCTCCGTGGTAAGTAGTTTCGAAGATTATCACACTTCCATGTACAAAAATTTAACATTAAAAAGTGGATAAATTTATTTCACATCAAAATCCATATTTTGGCTAAACATAGACATTTAAAATGTTTTCATGTCATTTGTAAAACATTATGCGTTTAAAAGAAAAATAAGTGCCAGCGCGAACCTACATTCCTTCTGTTCACAAATTCGAAAAACGCATTTTAACGACATTCAGTTGAAAAAGTCTGTTGCAAAGTTTATTACAGATGAAAAGAGAGAATGCTGTTTAATAGCACACAGCAAGAGCTTTAATTTGACACCACACACGGACCAAACTGGACAACCCCAATTGGGGCAGTTACCACCCCCCTTAAAAACGTAAAAAAAAGTTACATCATCGTGAAGTTCCCCATTCACTCATTCTAAATTAAAAAACCTCATGTCAATCCATCCACGCTTACTATCCTAAAACTATTCCTAAAATTTCACATTTTCGTCACGAACGTCGCCTTTACGCATGAAGTTGTATAGTCAGGGGTTTGTGACTAGATAAAAGTTATTTAAAAAATTAGATCGAGTCTGAAAAAAAAACAGCGACAATAAGTTGAAGCTTTGATGATAAGACAAATTCCAGAAATGATAGGTACTAACTCTGACTTCTTTTAATCCTATTTTGGTACTGCTGCTACCTTAAGGTTTATTAGACTTAAAGGCACATTCACATCAAAAACAAGAACAGAAAAATGTAAACCGAAAAACTCAATTTATTCCACTTTAAAACAAGATTTTTGTTCCAATGATTAATAAAATCCAGAGAAATATGATAAACTAAGAATTTTACTGAGAAAATAGTTATATTTATTTCAGACTTTGAAGAAAAACACAATTTTTATATTTTATCGGCCGAAAAACTTTTTCGGCGGAAAAATTCGTCCGATAAATCATAAAAATAACGTGCCGATCTGTACTTCTTCCACAGAATACCGGTACCAGCAAAATCGGTATGATTTTAATACAACCGACTACTTGACTACTTTCAGCCAAAACCTGATGCTGGATTTTTATGCTTTGCGTGACTCGATTATCCTAGACAGACTATATCCATAATTAAATGAAATGGAGCAGAATATCCATTGAGTCATGAAAATCACGTCTTTCATTCATTTATTTCATTCATTTAGGCTCTGTCCCTATCTATGTTTTCAATATAAGCAGATTCTTTTGTTGGAATTATGTAGAGAATAATATAAAAAAATTGAGAAACTAGGGTGCCCTAGAACTCGCACTTTTCCACACTCAATGTGGAGTAACAAATTATAAGGGAAGATGAATGGAAAAAATGGGGTGTGCAGGGTAGGGGCGATTTTGTGATTTTGGGTAATTTTTCTCCTAACACGCTATAATATCTTTGTTATACAATATGTGAAGGTGATTTCCAGCTCAGATGATAATAAACCGTCTAAGCTTGAGCTACCATTTTACCCCCAAGTCACTGGTTACAGAACGTCAAAGTCAAGAAATTGGAAAAATATTTTTTTGTTTTTGTTTTGTTTTTTTTGATTTTAGCAATTTTCCGCCAAAATGCCTGATAACTGTTATATTTTCTTGCAAGATATGGAGTCCTCAGAATGTTACCTTTCATTTGATATTACACATATATCTACCAACATGTAATTGTTCCTTAGGATAAGCCAGTTTTTGATTCATTATTTCCTTAATTTTACTAATGGCGACGATAGAAATCGCCCCTGCTTTTATGTAATTCAATTAGCAAAATTAATAAAATTATGAATCACAAAAATGATTTACCTCAGGAACGATTGCATGTATGCATGTGCAGGATCAAATGAAAAGTAGAATTTTAAGGTTTCCAAAAGTGTTCATGCATTTTGGTGGGAAAATAATTACAATTGAAAAGCATTATGAAAGTTTTCTTATTTGTTTTTTTAATTTGACGAAGAAATGATAAACAAGTTATTACATTTTCCTCGAAAGCCTAAATAGTTTGTTATCATCTTCCATGACTTTATTTTCCCAGTGAAGAGCCGTCAAGACACAAATAACGCAAATGACCGTCTGTCACATGTTTAATAATTTTATATTGAGTCAATTATGGAGATAGTTTGCCTTAGGTATTACTCCAGCGGCATAGGTAACTAGTACGAGTATAGTAATCCTCTCCAGCCCCATTAAGGTGGTAGTCATTGGATGAGTTATAATTGATTTTTAATAATGAAAGGCGCTTTGTATTTTGTCTCATTGCTATTTAGTTTTAAGTCGTACAATGAACATTGTCTGTTAATTTGTGTGATTTCTCTACAGCATGAAAAAAATGTTTCAATAGGTCAAATTTCTTCTCGTAGATGTATCTCTTCTTAACACCAGGGTAGTTTAAAATAATTTATGGAGATAGCAAAGTAATAATTTTAGGAAATTGTCTTACACAACTCAATAACTTTATAGCAATCATCGAAACTCAAATGTAGCCAAATAGCATCCATAAAAATATCAACGTACATAATCATCCCTCTAAGCCCAGATCTCCAAATCTGGTAATCTCTGTGCATGATTGCATTCATGTGCAGTGCTTAAAAAGTGAAAATATATGGCAAGAAACTTTTGCATAGTCAACTATAATAAATTAACTTTGGACCCATGTAACATATACATATATACGAGTGCATACATAGTTTCAGAAACTCTTGGGAACGAACAAATCGGAAATTTCAATAATCTCAATTGCATAAAAAATGAACATCAGGCGGTTAGAGGTTTGCAGTAAAATAATCAATTTATCTAAAAACGAACGAACCTACAAAAATCTGAGTCCAATGGGGAAGACGTGCGGTCATATCCCAAGCAGGCCATATATAAAGCCACAGAAATAAATTTCGGTCCTCAATGTCTTTCTCTTCCTGGCGCTGTCTATATGGGGTATAGCCGGATTTTCACCACACAGTTGTGGATTTGAAATTTGGATGGGACCGAGACTATTGAGGCAACTGCATTTATAGACCTAAAATCTTCTTGCCTGCATGTACATACATTTATGTGCTCATATCCATATGGATCTGTTCCCAATAAAGTTGTATACCCAACTGCTTTTCGTTGTCACATGTTGCCCAATATTTATGTGTGGCTTTTCAGATTTTAGGGGTGTATTTTCCTTGGCCCAAACTGATATGCATATGCATTACATCAATTGCCCGTCTCCGCTTGATCTTATCTACAAATTCTTGTAATGGAGCCACATATCACGGCAGCCTGAGAAGTTGGAACGATTATTGGATCAATGAAAGCCAATTCAGAGTTTAAATGGGCGAACCATAAAGCCTTCATTTCCTACCATTGTGATCTAAATAAATTAGGTCCGTTGTCAATCGATCTCTGTAGGTAGGTACTTAGGGATTGTTAGTTTTTTCATGCCATCATGTTTTTGTCTTTATTAGACTTTCTCATGTTGAGAGATCCAGTTTCATTGGATTGCACATAAAGTACATGGCAACAGGAAGCAAGTAAGCGTCTATGTTTGTAAGATGATAATTGCTTTCCTGCAAAGTACATGTTGGATTCGCTTCGATATTTTCGAATCGGGGAATGCGAGGAAAATATTTGGGTTCATTAATATATATGTACAGAGAAAAACGTTCCTATTCCACTCATCAAATAACATTGCAGTTTGCTATAAATTGCTGAAGTAAATAATTTGCTGCGAGTGATGTACTGAGTGAAATTGAATTTTTTTTGGTTGAAATATGTTTTTTTTGTTTTCAAGCAAAGTGTAATAGACTTGTATCCTCTGAAAAAAATAAATTGGGATAATACGAGTATAAGAGAAATGAAAAAAAAAATTTATTTACTCTACTGGGAAAATTTTCCTGTGAAAACTTGTAATTTAAAATCCCCTTAAGCAATGAACTAGAAATTTCGATCAGCAGCCAGAGCGAAATAATCAGGAAGGTAATTAGAGATGAATTTGGAAATGCAAAAAATGCCGTAGTCATGGTTAAAATAAATCAATCCCTTGAGCGATAGTTATAAAAGGGTCACAAAGCGAGTTTCATTCGTAGGTAGCAACAGATTGTAACTGCAAACGTGGGCGGTGGTAGTAGCTTGGAATATTAAAACATGCTACTACATGTATTGGAGTTAAGGAATTCTCTTTCACATGCACGCCTACAAAAACAACAAATAAAAAAGCTAGAATTGGTCTAAGACCAGATCTTATGATACCCTAGATGAATTCCTGTACTTATGTAATTTCATGTGGTCACCTCTCCGTGCAAGTTTGATTGTTGACCAAACGTTTCGTAGGATAAAAAAATATGATTATAACCAATTTTATAGGATTTCATATTCTGAAGAAGTTTTTAGTACAATAAAAACGTCTAAGATTGATCATTTCAACAGTGTCCAGTGTTAGAAAACTCTGAAAATAATGGCCCGATGTTAGAAAACACAAACTCTGACTTGAGAGTATTTGAACTTAGAAAGCACTAAGTCAAGTATATAAATTAACTATTGTACTGGAATTAGGTTTCACAGATCCCAGTACTAGGACAGGATTGGAGCAGAGGATTGCGCAGAAGACAATTGCCGGATTCTGATTATAATTAAACTTAATTATGATACTAAGAATTTAATTAGAGAACTTACATTTGATTTATCACTTGATTTGTCATTTGACTTAAGAAAGTTCCGCGCTCATACATAACACGACGAAATATTGTGAAATTACTTGTCTATATGAAAAATAAAAAAGAAATAGACAAGTGTTAAATATTAAATGTCAGAAAAAGTTGTAGCCAACATTGCAATATTAAATTCGGTTCTAAAAGGTTGGTGTATTAAATGAATATGGTTGATAACTAGGGTCATATTGAAATAAACCCGTATACCGCGTACGTTTTTCGCAATTTCAATATTGAGTTCCAATGTACTACATACTGAGTGTACACCGAGCGTACACCGAGCTGTTTATCAATATATAGAGATAGACTTGCGGTTGAGCGCAAAATGCAATATTGAAAGTCTGTCTCCGGTATTATTAACACAAGGATAAGAAATTAAAAATTTAATTATGTTAGAGAGTAGTTTTTTATTTTTGTCGCTTTTCAATATGAATATTTTCTGCTAAAACTACTAAAATTTGAGACGGTTTCAAAAAAACTCTGGATAGAAATTCTAGCAAATAGCCGTTCAGGTTGAAAGGATTTATCCGATTTTTTATTCGGACCAAAGGCCTTAACTCCGGCTAAAATGGCTAAATTTAGCTGTCACAAAAATAATTTTCTGGTAACTCTGTGCTTGTGTCTATATTCTAGGTAGGATTGATGGATGATGGGGAACATAGGGCTGCCAGCCACATTTGTACAATTTTTGAATTCATTTCATATGATACAAAGGTACATTTTGAAAATTTAGAGGAATTTTTAGTTTAAGTAGCTTACAGAGGCTTATACCCTAGACACACAGCACGAAGTAATGAATCATTTGTACTAACCATTCATTAAAATGCTGTGTGTTACATAGTATACGTCATTATAGCTCGAAAATCAGATGATAATGAAGTACACTAATTAAGTGTTTTCCTCCTTGAGGAAAAATGTGCTAGATTTGGCATATAATGTAAATCTGGAGCTCCGCTGTGCTCCCGCCGATTTGAAAAATAAGAAGAAGAAATGCAAAGAAATGCAAATCACAAATTATATTATCAATATTTTTTTAAATATAATGTTTTTCTCATTTGGAAATTGTTAAATTGAAAATAAAATAAATGAAAACAAAGTTTATCCCGTTAATTCGATCCATTTTGCTTCTTTAATGTGATAAGTTTATGAAAACCAGTTTGACAGATCAACTTAAAATTAAAGAAATGGCTGTGTGTCTACAGTTCATAATGAATCATTATAGACTAATGAGTCGTTAGTTATTTCTTCATTAACAGTGCTGTGTGTCTAGGGCATTACAGACTTAAATTTAATAGACAGTAAACTGTTTGACTGTATAAGTATAAGCACAACTGAAAGTGTGATATCAGCAAAGTAGCTTTTGGATTCCGGAAAGAAGACTGAAATGTTAAGCATGGTCTGAAAAATTTTTCCAATTCTTGTAATTAGATTTCTTCTCGTTTAGTTATGGGTTCAGAAGTTCGTCATATTACCGCCCCCTTAAAACTAGCACCCGGGGCAAGTGCTCCCACGTGCCCCCCCCATAGATCCGGCCCTGATTTTAATTGAAACAAAGCTTTAAGTATGATATTTTATTACATGTATTGCGGAAAATTTTTGTTAGTTTAGGACAAAATTTGTGTTTTTCGGTTTAGTGTTTTCGTTTTCGTTCTTCGATGTACAAACAGCCTTACATAACCTCATTTCCGTTTATTTACAATTGATGCAAACTCAGTCCAACTTTTATTCGTTCGCTTTTGATATGTAAGCATAAACGAATTTTCGGCGTGGAAGTGATTATTCGTTCGTTTTCGTTTTTCGATGTGTAAGCGGCCTAAGTTGAGTACGGTCAGCGTGGTACTCATGTCGCCACTATATCCACGGCATTCACCTTTTTTTTTAACAAAAAGTTGTCTGTAGAGTGACAATCTTACACTGTACTTAACGAGAGCTACATACTCGAAACGTCATACACATACATCCCACAGCCTCCGAGTGGAACCCCTCTTAACCAGACGAGAGGCAAGCTGATTTCCTTGAGCGTGACCTTGTTCCACACTTTTACGTTTCCTGTGACCTATCAACATTTCATGCCCAACTGTGTTGCTGCTCGCAGTTGTAACATTGTTGAAGGTAAATTTCCCTCTCGGTATAGCAGAATAGCAAGTTGATAGAACTTTGGTAAAACAGGACGGTAGATTTCGTAACAGTATAATATTCAAAATTCACCGAAATCCACGATGCGGGTTAAAAATAAGATCAAGAAAATATCCCTCACTTAATACCTGGAAAGAAACACTAAAAATCACTCGAAACAAGGTTAAACTCATCTGTCCCGCATTCGAATAAGATCGCAGCACTATTATTAATAGAAATTTTGTTCTAGTTGGTACCACAGTAAGAATTTTTGTTGATACTTCAGGGAAATACATTTTAATATGAGACCTCAATATTTAGAATTGGTCTAGTCAGTTTGAAGATAAAGTATTTTGAAAATATGGTTTTTCTACAAATATACCCCAATTTTTGAAAAACTTTACCCCTCCTATAAAGGGGGAATGGGGTCAGGGGCGGAGATAGCATTGAACTTAGGAGTGGGGGGGGGGGTCATCTTGCAATTAGATTTGCAAAAAAAAAAATCTAATGGGGCACCATTTCCATTGTCCAGCGCCGTAAGCCGCTTAGTTTAGAACCGCAGTACTCTAGTGAGGTACTAGGAAGGTTTCTGCATTAAGCGGTGTGGAAGATGTGTAATTTTTTAATATAATTTTTTTACAAAAAGTAATTTTTTCATAGCATAATAGTTTAGGGTGCAAACTGCAGGAGTCATTCAAACCAAACTTTTCTCAGTTTTATACACTGGCATATATACATATATGGACTGCACGATAGCTATTTCTTGCGGGTACAATTTTTTTTTCGAAAATACTTTTTACGTCAGTGCCAAAATTGAAAAAAACCATAGGCGGGAGGTTGAAAAGTGACTTTAATAAAACCTTTCGAATTTCTGTCGAGTATCTTTGAATATATTGCCTTTGATAAAACACCTTTTATCACTAATTAACCCAAATAAATAATTTAAAAACATATATTTCGACAGACCCTCTTATTTATTTGTTATTTACAGTTCTGTATCAGATGGCACTTGGTGCTTAGACCGAAATAGAACGCTATATAGAAGTGAGCAGTGTATTTCTATGGACGTAGTCAGTCCATATTATACGTGTCAGTGGTTTTACATAAGAACGCTGCAAATATATTAGAATGTTGAGAGTTGGACTAAGTTAGTTCTCTGAAGTGGTGGTGAGGGAGTCTATTTCGTGGCTTGGGAAGTGTTTCTCGAGGGTTTTGGATCACCCAAAATTGGGGTCCCAAACTCACATTCTGAGTAAATCCTATACACATACATCACATGCATACAATAATATTCATTGAAATACATTTTTTTATTTTTAAGTTTTGGAATAAATTTTTTTTAAGTTGAATTAAGTATATAAATAAAAAAATATAAAATAAAAAATATATTTTTTCAAATAACTCAATTGAATATTTTTTCTTATTTTTCTAGGGGAGTGGGTCACGACCCCTGGATCCGCCAATGGAAGGGATCCAGTGACAAAATAGAAAAGGGGATGACTCGAGTATTTTTATAGGCTCTATCATTAATTTCATCAAAGTCGCTGGTGGTCGCTGTGAAAATTAGCCAAAACTGTTCGGTTTGGTATGGAATCGCTATATATACTCACACATACACACATCTATGTCCGAGTTATTTAAAATATTATGAAAATTTAATAATGCGCAAAATGAAAGTCGAATTTGGTGTTTTGTATAATAATAAAGGAACTTTACCAAGTCTTCTAATGTTCATTTTAAATGATGTATTTCCCATCTATGTATATATACCTAATTAATATAAGACGAGTATAAAGATTTAAAAGGGAGTTTATAATTTTTGAATATATTTCGACAAAATGCTTAGGAACTATAATTTTACGATTTACATACTACTTCAAGTCAATTAACAGCGGGGGTAATCTAGGTTTGTTTCAATTTTTCGAATTATAGCTGAAGTTTAAAGAAATTAGAATTCCTCGGTTTGTTAATAGCATTTAGATTTATTTAGTAATTTTATTAACTCCTGACACACTTCCAATGATCATAACTTCTTGTATGGCCTTCATAGATCAGAGTAGTGAAAGGAGAAAAATATCATATTTTTCGTTTAAGATTGTTTTGGAATGTTCTAGTTATTAAGCGAAGTTCACATGAAATTATCTCAATAATACTGTTTCCAAGTTAAGCAAGAATTTTATGAATAATAAGTGCCGCATGCTTCGGAACCATATTGCTCCGTTTGTACTTTAATTTTATAAATCATTGTCTAATCCATTCTATTGTACCGTCATTATTTCTATGCATTAAAAACATTAGAACAATTTAAATGGACCCTGTAATTTTCTATCTAACGTGTAAAATTTGTCCCTACAAAAAATTTTCCAAAAAAGGTAAAGTAATTTATTAAAGTCTTCACTTAGCTATGCGGTACTAAATCCCTTTTTTACATTAACCCTTGTCACCAGAAAAATTTCACGATACAACCCAGAAAACGTCCCTACGGGATACATTAAGCTGAGTCCATGTCCTGCTGGGAATACACTACGACTGCCAATAGAAATTGCACAACTTTAGTTCGCACATTGTCTATGGTACATGAAAATGGTTTTAAGTGGAAAACGTATTTAGAGGATTTATCCGTTTTGTTAAATTACTTACCAAATGCGACTACTATTGTTAATAAATATTATGTATATTAACTAGAAGTTTTAGAATTAAATTTGTGCTGCTATAAAAGGTGTCCGAGGAATAAATGTGAGATTACATAATTCTTGAAAACAACTTGTTACCTCGTTTATGTGAGTTATTATTTTTGCTTATATAACTCTCTGTAATGTTATACAGTTATAGTGAAGTATAATTTTAGTGAGAGAAGTTGTTGTATACAATTTTTTTTTATAAAAATGCTATTTTTATTAATTATTCTTATTATCCTATAGTATAATTAAGTCCGTTAACAGTCAAACGTTGGGGTTTTTACAGTATCAGTAGTTTTTCAGAAATTGAATCAATTGAAGCTTAAAAATGTTAATAATATTCGAATCAATTCGTTTTCAAAAGTAGACTTTTAAAGTGTTTTGCAAGGGACTTAATTAATATCGCGTAACAATAAGGCTGCAATACAGAGCACTGAAAAACGATCTGGAGGCTGAACTAATTAAACTAAATAAGCTTCTCAGGCAGAAGGCTAAATGAGGATTTGAAGCTCTAATATCTCGACGCTCTATTTAGGGCTTATATTGAGTTAAAATATGTACGTCGCTATTATGTATAGAATGGTAAAGGTTGGCTATATTCCGAAGCATAGAGAAACTTTATACACTGTAAAAAATATAGGATAATTACATAAATTTAAGATACGTTTTTCCTAAAAATAAATGTAATATTCTCTGATAGGAAGGGAAAATCAGTTTAATTTCCACCAAATCAATGGAATATTCAACGAAATTAGGTATTTGGCACCAGAAAACTTTATACTAGGGGAAGATGCTGTACCTTGGACATGTGTGTATCTTGGTCATTTTATTTTCTACACGGACTGTAGCTACCACCTAAATAAATGGACTTTTATCCGATTTAACTAATCAACAGATGACACTTAAGCTGTTCTGGGAGTTAGTTTTGTTTCTCTGTTGATATACCATCATTTCTTCTTAGTAAATTACAAATGTCCAAGGTACAATACCCCACTGTCCATGGTACAGCTGCATGTTGTACCTTGGACCAAAAGGAGGACCCTCATATTTCCTTTCAGATATCCTGAAATCTAAATTTTTAATTGCATATTTTTGGAAAGGCTATGGGTTAGACAATCTATAATAATCAGTTGCTTAAGATATGTCTCATTAGTTTTGTCAAAAAAACGACTATGTCAAAAAAGGTACCAAGGTACAGCATCTTCCCCTACGTAAAATTCCCGAAATCTTAGGCTTAAGTTTAAGGATATGAGGAAGAAAACATTCAATAAATTAGGTATTATTCTACATTTTTTATGGAATACTTACAAATATATTTTCGTTAATACAATTCACACATTGTTTTTGAAAACAAGCAATATAATTTTTTTCAATATTTTGTTTGACCGTGCCCACCACTAAATTCTATACTACCTATATGTTTTAATGAAAGGTAGTACTATTACTTATTCCCTACATTTTAGCGGAAAAAAAGAACAAAAAATTTATAAAATTCCCTACATTGTAGGGAATTTTCCCTATCTGCATTTTAGGGATATAAATTTAATCTACGTTTTCCAAGGTGGAGGTTTCTATAATGTTATCAAAAAATACCTAAGCTTTGTGGCACAGATTGTTACCACTCACTTTAGGGGAAATTTTTTACAGTGTGCATGGACATGGAGAGATTACGACCCATAGCCAAACCTTATTTTATTAAAATGTTTGGAGAGGCTTATTTCTAAAAATATTAAGGGAAATGCCTTAGAAACCTTTCCCTTAAATTAGTAAAATGCTGCGGCTGGAGAGGATTACTGAGAGACAACACTCCATTAACTAGTTACGCTTATTGAACATTAGGTTTTTTACTCTAAGGCTGCACACCGGTAAAACAAATTAGCTAGCAGATCTGACAATTTATTAAATCATGATTAAAATGTACGGTCTGAATGCAGTCCAAGAGACGAAGATTGTTAATGGTGTAGATTTTGGAAGTTATGAGTCAGATTGATTCCGGAGAGGTTCTGTGTGCAGTTTCGTCTACCTTCTACTCTACTCTGATGCATGCTGGTTTATTACTATATCACGTCTCCGCCATTAAGAAATTAGAGATTTTTAAGTGAAGCATAAGCGCATGATATTGCTTTACGGCTTACAGAACATTCAATCAGCTTGGCATAAAGACTGTTGTGGTTCGGTATGATGATTTTCGTGAAATAACTAACACAACTTAGTACTCTTCACCAGATGACGAATGCTTGGACAGGACACCTTACACTTTATAAGCTTTTCAGACATACTCTGCAGCAATCTTCAAATGTAAAATATTTTGGGTGTTTATGGACTTGAAATTAACGTGGAAGTTGTGTGGATTATCGTGCATGGTTCACTTAACCAGAGTTGGTGTTTCCTTTCTTAAGTTTGGAATGCACGTCAATGGTTGCCCAACGAAGGTTCTCGTTACTGAAATTGTTGGGAAACTAGCTGTGGATACTATTACACTCTCAGTTGGTTAGGGTGAGATATTAGTTTTCCTCATATAAACTCTCATTTGCTGACATTTTCAAAGAGGATGGATTGACTCTCTAAATATGATAGGCATCTTTTCAGGAAAGAAATTAGATCGATGATTAATTCTAGCTCTGAACATAGTAATACCTCCTCTTTGGATCAAAATTTACCGGAAGCGTGTATAAATGGCATTCTATTTGCTCGTTGGACTAAAGAGATAGTTCATTAGTATTCTGTGGACACTCGCCGAGAGACGTGAGTGTCTGGATTTCGCAAGATGCAGATTATAAATTTATAGAATAGCTCGTTTGGTAGAAGATTAACGTAAAACATCTTTGTTTAGAACTTAGTTGGTATTTTCAACCGGACAGTTATGTAGAATACCAAGCACGAGCACCCCAGATGACACAATATGCTTTTACTTCATCTGCACTGCTAGAATTATGTACTTATCTCTGAATGACAAATAATAGAACTTCGCGATGTCTGTTTCTGAAGTTATTTTCAACCAGAAGGGCAGATCGGGGAATGAGTGTCCATGTTATATCTAGTAAAGGTTGAATAAAGGAAACATATATGAAATATTCAGGCATAACAACCACTCCTTCCAGGCATGACGGATGAATCTTATATCTGTGAGAAAACCAACCGGAAATACTGCAAAAGTACTAAGAGAATGCGAGCGGGTACCCAATTTAGTTCATGTTTCCCGGAAACGGCAGTTGAATTGAATATTAACTACTACGGTATCTCATGGAATCCAGAGAAGATGAATATATTAATCTGTATCTATAAATACCAATGAATTGCGGACCAGATCCATTCCAGTCTTTCACTGCCATTTCTATGACCACATCTCGTCTAAATCTAAGGTAGCAGACTATTAAGTTACGTAAAAATGATTGAAGCGTTACGTTAGGATTTTTAGGCAAGTGCCACTGATGTGAAGATGTGCTGATTATCATTAGCACTAACATTTTAATGAGACATGCTACATTGTAAGAAGTAGTGATGTACTGATGTGATATTGATCTGCTGATAATTAGCATGTTGCTGAATTTTACTGACATTAGTCGATATCATATTTTCAAACTGATTAAGTCGGGTTAATTTAAAATATTAAAAAAGAGTGAACGAAATTTTGCTTCAAAATTAGTGCAGAGTGTTGAAAAACGAAGGTGCTTCTGGGAATCAACGTAAATTGGAAAAAGGTTGGAGATAAATTTCGTCGTAAATTGGAAAAGATGGTATGTTTTCTTCTTGAATTTTTAATTGTATTATGCTCCGTAATTAAGAGTATTAGAATTTCTTCCAATATGAAACTCTTCTTCCAATAAATTTTCGAAGCTCAAATTTGCATTTGACAATCCTCATTAGCAATATTTCTTTCCTCCATACACGAAATATAACCCACCTTCTAGGAAGCGTTGGGTATCCCGGATTTTATCACATATCATGAATGGTAGTTAATTTTTCTTCAAATGTAAATGCCATCAACAAATCCCGACTATATTAAGAAGTGTGTATTCATATATAACCCACCACATATACAATATTTGCTTTTATTTTGGTTTTCCTTACATACTTTACTTACGCTTTAGTTCCATTTTAAGTGCTTGTGATTTTGACACGATAATCAGATCACTTAAGTGGATGTAGCATTACCTACTGATGTGATCTCCTCGTAATATATCATCTGGTGATTATTTTAAAACTTCACCATCACCTCATCAGCACATCAATTGTCTGGTGTGGCACTTGCCTTAAGGAATGAATATTATTATCGCACTGACACCATCCATACAATTCTATGTTAGGCTCACAAAAAAGTTGTAAGAGATAAAGCAGAACACTCTGTATTTAAGATTATACATATCAACACTCTCCTATTACCTAATACCCTAAATAAAATCTCATTTCTAAATTCCAAAGGAGGAAGTTTTCAATTTGACTGACTTTTAACTCTCTTTTGTAGGTTTGCTATACAAAAACTAGTAGATTTGCAGATTTTTTGCGTATACTGGGAAAAAGATCGGTTTGCCTCATTTTCAATGCACTGAAATATAAAAATATATGAAAATCTTTACAACCATTTTTAATGTCCGACGAACCAGTTTTGAAAGATATGCTACATTGCATTTTGGTATATCTGACTAAACTAGACTAGACTAGAGTATTGTTAAAATTACTACTAGAACAATTACAATTTTGTCTAGTTTTTTATTAAACTTATCTTTTGTAATATTTTAAGTCCTATGAAGAAACTTGTTATAATTGTTAATATTCAATAAGTATTTTTATATATTTTCTATTTTTCGTAACAATTAGTAATGAATTTCTTTTTAAATAGAGGTCGATTAGAGCTAGAATTTCTGTCTGCATGTCGCATTGTTGCTTGTTTTTATAGGCAGAGAGACGGGAGATCCAAAGCACGGAGGCCAAGGCGGCCAATTGTGCTAATCTACTAAAACCCTCCTCACCAAAACCTTATTGCCCTCTTAATGAAGTACCATATAGGTTCGGTAAATTTTTCAGCTCATCCATAGATAGGAGGGCAGACCCAAGACTATCCAGTCTATTTCGGCTAATGGCCGGATAAGCACACACAAAGTGTTAACAACTTCCATCCTTGATGGATGAGCGAGAAGCGAGTTGTAGCCGGTGATGATGAGAGCTATAGCTTTTCATTGCTTTCTTTCGAGCTCCAAGAGAAAGTAAAACAAGTTCTTATTAGGTTCATTAAGAAAAAGTTTTGTATACCTGTAAGTGCTCAGGTTCGCCCATCGATTTTTTTAGTTTTTTTTTTTAGAATAGAATAAGTTTATTCATGGTAAATAAATTTCTTTTTTTAATACAAAAACAAAGCGGCAAAAAGAATAAATAAAAAAAAGTAAATATTAATATAAAAGTACGAGAAATCAAATTAAGATATAAAAATAAACAAAGTTTAAATAAATGTGAAATTTAAAAATTTAAATATAAATCCGAAAAAATATGCTACTAGCAACGTAAAATAAAATACTAAAATTTAGTAATTTTAGTATTTTATTTTACGTACTAAAAACATTAGATTACAAATAAAAATATATACTAACTAATAACTAGAAAACACAGAGCCAAGACCATCTAAAACACACCGAAAAGTCTATCCCACGATGGTACTGCAGTGCGTTATTCGCTCCATAATTTCGGATGGTAAATTATTCCAAGCTCGAACAGCGCGAAAAAAGTAAGAATTTTCCATTACTGAATATTGAAAATTTGGTATCAGCAAGTCGAAACGCCTTGAGGAGTTTAAAAATGCCAAATTATTAAATAAATAGCTTGGCCCTTTAGAATAGATTAGCTTATGAAGAGATGCAAGAAGCATACGTAAAAGATATAGATTCAAGGAGCAACCAAGTAGATGATTACGATGTTGCGAAATATGATCGAATCTCCTTAAGCAGAAAACGAATCTTGTGCAGTCGTTGAAAGCCACATTCAGATTAGTGGCACAGGATGAACACAAGTGAGGGTGAAAGAGACTGCCATAGAAAAAGTATGGTAGAATCAAAGATTTGATAAGCATCGTAAGGTTCCCGAAGACAACCACAGCCGACGAAGCCCACCATAAATCCTACCAGTCATATTATTGACATTATCTGGAATTGAGGAAGATACCAATATTGCGCAAGTCGGAATTTAGCCTATCAATGCAATCCTCCACCACTCCTATTGGTCGACTGAGATACACATCATCGGCATACAAGTGAATTTTACAGTCTACAACAGCATTGGGGAGGTCATTTATATACAGGCTAAAGAGCAAAGGGTCGAGAATAGAGCCTTGAGGGACACCACAATTTAGAGGCAAAACATCAGACACGCAATCCTTTACCTTCATCCGCTGCAATCTATTGGAGAGAAAGCTGCCGATTAAGGACACAGTAGAGGGATGAAAGAGGAAGTTTGAGGTCAACTTTTCAAGCAGATTGGAATGATTGACCATGTCAAATGCTTTGGAGACATCAAGCAGGGCAAGAACACACAGATGGTCCATGTCAAGCGAGCTGCGCATAACATTCGTAAAATTAAGAAGGACTGTCTCGCAACTACGTGACTTACGAAAACCGGCATGGAAAGGACTTAATAAGTTAATGTTTTCCAAATGATCAATTATTTGCTGCACCCCAGAACCTTAGCAAGAAATCCCAATAGGCTAATCGGTTGAAAATCACCGGGAACATCTGCTACACTGATCTTAGACACTGGCACAACTGTACCGAAATATCGACATGGTAAGGCAGGTGTTAAAAATATGTAGAATCGGCTGTATTATCCAAGGCAGAAGAATCCTGATAAACCTAGGTGGAATACCATCAGGCCCCACAGCATCAGATTTGACAGCACCAATTGCCACAGCAATCTCCCTGGCATCAACACATCCAAAACTAAAACAAGGCTGATCATTACTTGAGGGAAACATGAGGCGATTTAAGCCCAGCTGTCCAGAACAACGTCCGGAAAGGATAGGGAGAGAAGTGAAATGGAAATTAAGTATGTCAGGATCCAAGTTACACTGTGATTTATCTTTGCCATATACAGAGGCCTTACGCAAGTTTTTCCACAAGATTTTGGATGATAGTTGGGAGTCAAACTTTTGCTTAAAGTATCGTCGCTTGGCTGCGCGAACCCCAGAGTTGACCAGATTTCTAATCAGTTTTTAATGCGTACGGCTTTCATTGGTCTTTATTCTAAGGTATCTGCTATATAAAAAATCCTGTTCAGCAATAAGTGACTGGATCGCTGCAGAAAACCATGGACAACCATTTTCTCTGATTCTGCGTCAGTGAATTGGAGCATATTTATCGTGAAGATAATGTAGAAGTTCATAAAACCCATTAATTTTCTCATCCACTGAGGTATACACGGTGATGTCATTCCAAGGCAGCGAGGCACACTCATCTCCCAACTGATATAGATTAATATCATTATATTTCCTATATGATATATCATTGTACTTTCTGCTGTTACCAATATCAATGCCATATGTCATAAGAAGGAAATCATGATCGAAGACGGAAAGAGAACCAATCTGGTTTTGAAAGCTAACAGAATCATAATCAGCAGTAACAAGCAGCAGGTCAAGCAAGGATGGGTTATCGGTATTGAGATAAGTTTGGAGATCCTTAATGACACAAAGGTGAAGTGACTGTAGAAATAATTACAAAGAATCCGTCGCACTATTATGTCTCAACAAATTGAACTTAAAATCTTCTCCCAAGACAACATTTGCATATGTTTGTGTTAAATCAGAGAAAACAGCACGGAATTCTGCTGCGTTTTCAATGGAAAAACAGTTTAGCGGACAATACACCTAGGATAGCAAATATTTATTAGTGCCCAAGATTACTTCCACACACACAATATCCAGGGGGTTACTTTCAGAAGAGTAAACTACATGGTAGTCATGGCAATCTCTGACATAAATAGCCACTCCACCACCAACTCGACCCATCCTATCATTTCTAAAAATGTTATAACCAGGAAATCTACCTAGAGTAGAAGGTATATGGGGTTATAGCCATGTCTCACACACTAAAATTACATGATCTTTCATGCAAACATCCGAGGGCTCCGGTCCAAGGATAGGAGAATCAGAGCCAGACCTGGCTAGAAGGTCAGCCCTTTCATTTCCCTATGATCGCCACGTGCTCAAGAGTCCACTGGATCGACACCTTATTGTGGATACACAGCTCATCCATAGAGGTCCTGTAGTCCACCAGTAACTAAGATGTTATCCGAGGGACAGCTAGACTATCCGATATGATAGCAATGTTACCGCATATTAATAATAATCATAATTGTAGAAATTAATTCCGTACTAATATACGTATGTATGTATGACATGACTATAATAGTAATTTTTAATTAATAAACATTAAGAATTACCTTAATCTATGTCATTTGACGCACTTAAATTAATAAAAAAGTCTTAAAGAATGAAACTTCCCTTAGTGATTATGCATTAATTTTACCTCTGTGGATTAAGCACTTCTAAGATCACCCAACCAATAAAATTGTTTCTTTAGTACACACAGTAACTACCTAAATGGAAAATTGTCAGTAAATTAAGGAGTCGTAAGCGTTACTATAAAACTGTATATGTAATTGGCGTTACTTTTGCCATATATATACACACAAAAATGTTGTACCATAAATTTGTTGTTTAACTGGTAAGAAAACTCTATGCTGGCAATTGCCAATTTACCTGTCCGTTCTGTTTGGTGAACTCCTTAATTTAGTGTTACTTTGTTGTTCATTATGCTAAGATAATTTGAAGGTCATAATCATGGAGTTTTATATGAATATTATCACTGTATAACAAATTTACAAATAGAGTAATAACCTTATAAAATTACTCTTGCGTCCATCTCTTTTAATATTATTCAGTTATCATACGGAAATGGGAATGCCTACTTTTCATGTAACTTTAGTCCCGACATCAACATACATGAGATATGTTTTAAACGATGCATTATGATACTCTGAACATATTTTCTTAACAATGTTTATTTCAATTAGGCGTGGGAAAGCTTTGACGATCGGATGTAGTTTGAGAGAATTTCTTGGGTGAAAAGTGGACTTTTCTACTTGTCGTGATTATGCGGAATTGGTGAAAATGATTACCACTGAGAAAAATGTTCACAACAGAACATTAATGGCCATAGAAGAAAGAGCTGCAATAAGATATACTAAATGCAGTAACCGTGGTCTATGTGACCCAAATGCATGAAATTGGGTTTTCCAGCGGAAAAAACGTCCCGAAATGGTTATTTGAATCGGGAAAAAGTACCCCATCGATAGTACTCGGCGAGATCTTTAATTTGATATGCAACATGTCCCACCCTAAAAGTGTGCAGAGAAAAATTTTGTTTCTATGAATCGTAGCTGGGAATGAGCTGAGACGAAAAGGAGTGAAACCCGTTTTCCGATCGGACATAACCCTACCGCGTTCGAGTCGATCTAAGGTGCGAAAAACTAATAATTCAGTTCGAATAAAAAAGAGCGAAATATTAAAAAAGTGAGTATGGAGATAGCTAGCTATTTAGGAGTTTGGCTGCTCAAACTTCTTCTTCAGGATCTACGGAATTGGATTCTGTACTAGATTTTCCAAAATGTACTAGATCAAACTTTGACTCCCAAGCCTTCCCTTACTTAATTGACATAAACTTTGTTAATAAAATATGTTCAGAGTATCATAATGCATCGTTTAAGACATTTCTCATGTCATGTCAATGTGATGATGACGAGCCTAAAATGGACATTTCCCTTTAGATTATATTTAAATATTCTTAAATTCGGGCGATCGACTGTTCGTTGATAAAGTTCAGGTATGGAATCCTGATTGCGTTAGCCCGCCTTAATTTTTTCTTTAATTAATTAATTAAATTTCAATTTGAATAATTTTCAATTTTATTTTTTATTATAATTTTTTTCATATTATTAGATTCTTTTCCATTTTATTCGCTTTTATATTTTTCTTAACTGAATACTGCTTCTTTCATTCTGTCTTGCTTCTTTTGTTTTCTTTTTAAAATGGAATTGCGGGACCCTAGATATATTACTGTACAGTTCTCTTTGGCGGGATAGAGAGCCGCACATGACTAAAATGTTACTACTACAAGTTTTTAGAATACTACACCTAAATTACTAAATTAGGGGTTAATGGTTCTAATAAGTGTGATTCAAAATACCAGACATTACTTTTAAGATATATTTCACATTCATTATTGATATCTTTTCTCCCGTTATATCTATTTAGTTCGAGCCACAAACCTTACAATATCCTGTCGGATTTTTATTTGCTACGACTTTTATTTAAATTTATAATAATCCATTGACAGCAACGTGGTAAATCATACTATCGGCCTGGGTCTATGTACTCTCCCGAATTACAAAACTGAATACTTTTCGTTGAGAAACTTTGAAGAGGTCCAAAAAAATGAACTAGAGTGACTTTCCTCTGACTGAACTCATTATTTATGGTGCATTCCACTGAGCTGCCGCCAAAATAGCTTAGCAATATCACTGACAATAGTACTGAACACTGGTGAGGATAAACATAAATTATTAACAATATTTGCAGATAATATTCAAATTTGCATAACCAGACCCATCGGCTTAGTTGGGTATTGTGTATGGAGATTGAATGATGACCTGTCATGAATTGCTGACTAGCCATATAACTTAGATCTTAATTTAAGAAAGTGTAACTATATAGTTGTGGTGCAGCCTAGATAATTATTTAATTTATTTAATTATTTTTCCACTGTATAACACTAGTTAAACAAGTATTGAGAGAGTAGGGTAGAAAAGTTGTCATTGGTGTTTAGACCAAGGCATATAGACTCTAAGCATGTTCAGTTTTATAACTGAAATATAGTTGAATCGAGTGTATAAGAATTTATTCTCACCTGAAAAACGTAGAGCCCTTTAATGTTATTCATTAATAGAGTTGTAACAATCAATATTAAATATTGCATTTTTTCAAAAAAGCCGAAGTCACCAGCGTTTAGTTAATTCGTTTCAAGAGTATCATTTCATGATTAACAGAGCTGATCTCTTTACGAGAGATGGTCGCTAAGCTCATACCAGTCTTAAATACGAGACTAGAACTGCCGACAGAAAAAATTAATATAGGCCCAGTGCATATCCTTTTCCCCTTTAATTTTTATATTTCGGCTGGCTCTCATTACCTATACCTTTGACAAAAATGACAATATGTTGCATGAATTAACTAAACTATTAGTAACAAAAAAAAATGAAATTGATATTTCCGAACACAAAAAGTCCCTCTCACTCTTCTTTCCTTATCAAAAAGTAATCAAAAGCACATTTTGGCAGGGAACAGATTTTTAGTTCACTGGAAAAGTTATAATTAAAGTCCACAGGGAATGAAATTAAAAATTGGTTTCGGTCTATTTATTCGAACCATATATACATGCATATATATATATATATGTATATATTTTCCATACAACACATTCCCATACAAAAGCATAAATATAATAAGTTCTCTATGCTCTGCTATATGCCCGCTAGATGTGAAAGCATACATACATGCCTAAAATGGCAGGACATCGAAGTAATGGGTGTCCCATTTCACTTTTAAAGCTAAAAGTTCTGAAAAAGGGACATGATTTATCATTTTTTGTTTGGGCTGGTTGCTGTCACACCTCGAGTTTTGTTTTTGTTTTGTTTTTTAAACAAATGGTCGGTTGTTGGTTTGTGCGGGACAGGTTCACATTAAATGAGGAAAACAAATTTTTCACATTTTATCATTTTTAGGCTTCAATTTCGTGTTGTTTCGTGTAGAATTTATTGCATGTAAATTGTCAAAATGTAGGTACTAATACAAAATTGGGAATCAATTACATTTATATGGTGCTCATGTGATTATTCAATATTAATTTGAAGATTTTCAGCAATTTGTTTTTTTCATTTGGGCATTTCGTTTCGTTTAGGTTCACACCACTTACAAAAATAAATGCTTATTAGAAGAAGAAGCCTGCCTAAGAACTCAATTAAGTTGATGAGCAAAGCAATGAACAAACTGAGCAAAATGAATTATTTTGTCAGTAATGTCTGAACACCCGCTTTACACCCGCTCCATCGGATATTTGGTAGATTAGTTTTTCGGTAAATCAAAATCTTTAATTGTGTTCACTAGCAATATCAACCATCCTCTGAAACCGAACCGATAATGTTTGCGTAGTATAGAAAAGAAGTCGGTTATTTTATCTGTTTGAAATTAAACGAAACTTCCTGAATCGTTTTCCTGTTTTATTCATTACAATAAATTTTGAGTAGGTATACAAACCATTTTGAGCGAGTCATCCATAACAACATTCATACATTTGAAAATAAAACTATATCAAAAGAAAAAAAAAATTTGCGTTTGCAGTTTGTTTCTCTTTCATCATGGCCGTATAGAATTTAAAAAAATACTAAAATATTGTTTAAAACTTTTTTGACGTTTTGCTCCGTATTCTAATTGAAGCTGTATAACCACTGTCTATTTGAGACTTTGTTTTGCTTGTCATTTTACATCATCCACCAAAAATAGGTGTGCTATTCTCAACTCAGCTAAACACCTCAGAATCTAACTACATCACACTTTCTCTAGAAAGTGTAACATTTTCATCCACCCTGATAAATCACAGTATCTTAATATTTCCCTAGAATAAAACTCATAAGACTCTTGCTTGAATTCTCACATTTGGTGAAATGGTGAAACCTGGGGTCGTACAAAGAACGCCTTGTATTCTCCGTACCGACCGTGGCTGAGGTTAACATTGCAACTCTATAGTTTGCACCACGAAAAAGGAGCTATCAAGGTCATCAGAAGGAAATATGGAAGTTTGTTCCATTGTGTAGATTCTAAACAGTAAAAGGCCTTTCGAAGGGCATTGCTATTAAAATAAATTAAGCTTTGACATTCTTGAATTACTATTGTTTTTTATTGTAATTTTAATAAATATTTATGACTTCATAATATTTTATTTTCTTTCGTTCTTGCAACAAAATTATTTATTATAAATAAATTTCGCCACAGAACTTCTAAAAGTAATTTGTAACTCTAATTTACCAGCAGAATTGTTATAAAAATTATTTTGATCCGGCACCAGTTTCGGAATAGTTTTTGATCTAAACTAAAATCAAAAATTATTATAAATGGAGAATCGGGAAGAAAGCTCAGTTCAGAACTTATTTTCTGATTAGTTCACAACAATTCATTTCATTCAAGCATTGTGGCGAATCAGAGCCAACCACTGTGATTAAGCAGGGCGGGGTCTGCTTATGCGTCGCTCATGGGTAGCAGCAGAAATTCCCACGAAATTGAGAAAATTTGGTAATCATTCCCTACTTTTTATACCCTAGATGAACTCATAGGGTATACTTTGTAACGCACAGAAATAATGTTCGTAGAGCAAAATGGGTTATTTTGATTTTTGCAAGACATTCTGCTCGTTTGGCTGTCCGTCTGAAGGATAACTCGAGAGCGCGTCTACTTAGAGAGGTAAAATTTTGAGCACGGGCAACTCTTTCGTAGGGTTGCCATAGAAAAATTTCATCTCCCACTATTTATTTGGAATTTTGTACTCAGCGTCTTCATAAAAATAGTAAATGTAATTTCAAGAATGGGCTAAATCGGGCAACCGCTTTTTTGTGTTGCCATGTAAAAATTTAGAAAAACGATCAGTCGTAGATGTTTCTACTGTACTCTTCAGAATATGAAATCCTATGAAATTGGTTATAATTATTTTTATTGTCCGACGAACCGTTCTAGAAATATATGCGAAAAACCACTTCAAAAATCAAACTTGTGGGTGACGATTCGAATTTACATACGGGCAGTCATCTAGGGTATCATAGGAATTGGTCTTACACCAATTAAACTCCCATCGATATCCCATTATATTCAAAATAAGAGCAAATGTTTATGTATGTAAAAACAAGTGAACTTAATTCAATAAAATTATATACATTACGGTGGCCAAAAAAACAAACGTGTTAAAATGTCTAAATGCTCTTTTAGAATTTGTTAATGTAATTTTAAATTTCTATGCAAAATTTCAGTGAAATTCATTGATGTTTAGAGCTCGCTCAAATCGAAAATAGTGTTTTTTTTTTACTTTTTTGGACTTTCAGGAAAACTGTTTCAACATTTTCTGTCATAATTTTTCAATATGACAATATTTTTTCTGGACTCTTTTTTCCAAATTTAAAGTTGTAGTCGTTAAAAAGATAATCGATTGTAGATTACATTATAGTAGAAAAAGTATACCCGCGTGACACTTTTCCTTACAAACAAAATTTACGTGAAGTCAAAAAATTGGAGTTCCGGGTCCGAACTTTCGTTTTGAAAAATTTATAAAAAGTGGAAGAATTTAAACATTTTAACACTTTTACAAATCTCTAAATTTTTGGGACACCCTAATGTACATAAAAGTAAAATAACATAATTCAATGGAATTTGAAAAAAAAACAATAAAAATACGAAAAAAATACATACACAAAATTTTATTAATTGGTAGAAGCATTTAAAAAATATATATAAATTCATGCTTCACGACATTTTGCCAAGAGAAGATTACCAGTACTCACTATGCAACGTTGAATGTATTAAAATACATAAAATTTTAAGAAGTAAAATTACATCTTGATCCTGATTATTGTTCATAACTCTACATACATATTTGTGCTTTTGATAGATTTGTTTCAGGAGAGTCATGCAAAAATATATGTAAATATAATCAGAATGGCATGCCGCTGGATGAGTGCCTTATTTAATTATCACATAATTTTGCATGTAATATTATCCAAATTACGTCGAAATTACCCCAATGTATGGGAAATTACGCGATTTCGATGGTGGCTTTCAAAAAATAATTCAAAATTACGTAATTTTCGCAGTCTGAACATGGTATTATTAGCATTTTTCAGGGCTTAGAAATCAACAAGATAAATTTCCTCAGAATTTTCCGTAGAATTTGGTTACGGAATTCCCTTAAAATGGGAGAATTCCCACAATCTGGCAACACTGATCGTAGTCGTAGTATGACTTCTAGTGAAAGGCAATGCCTACTGCCTGACAAAACGAGATAAGAATGCGAGAAGTTCTCTAGTTTATTATGATTGCAGTTTTGCGATGTGGTTTTTATGGTTTTTAAGTGACTGCGATTGCGTAAGCTTGGGAGAAGATAAGCAACTGTGATTGTGCGCACCTTTTATTTAATTGTTGTAATGTTTCATTACTATATGTTACACTTATTTTAGAATAATGTCTATTGATAATATGAATGGAATGGTTTGATGGATGGAAGGGATAGAATATGGGATGGCCGGCTACATGGAAAGAATGGATTGTTGGGATGTAATGAATAAGTTGACGAGTTGGGTGGATTGGTTGGGTACACAGGATGCCTGCGAAGCCTGGATGGGATGGATATTTGACCTGATTGTATCATAGATTTCCCTAATATAGACTGATGACAGCCCGCAAATTAAGAAAAATATTTACAGAAGGGAAATTGTCACATGTAAAAGGAAATTATTTATTGCAATGATATGTTATTAGCTTGATAATTTTTAGTCATATTTTTAGCTAATAACAAAAATTGTGTATTCTAAAATTCATTTTTAATACACGGAAATGGTTTTATCAATTAAAAAAAAAACAAAATCTTACAGAATATTAAATGCATTACCACCATGAAGAGAATATAAAAAAATGAATATTAATTAAAAAAAAAATAATTAGAATAGTACAGAACTTTACCACAATATTCCATAAAATACAAATATTCGTTATTGGTTACCAGAACGTATGAACGTATTGAAACAAATTTCCATTTCAATATATTCTTACAGATAGTTGACCGATATGATTTCTACCTAGGAAAGTGGTGAATTCATTCTGGCAACTAAATTTATAATAAAGCGGGACAATGGTTTAGGTATTCTGACATGAGGGTATTAACTATTTTGCTCCATTTCTTAGGAATTTATAATATATTCGTCGTCAACAAGTTTAGAAACTTATTCTATTCATAAATTTTTTATGATGTCAAAATTGCCGGTCCTCAAGAAAATTAAGAATTTTACAGTACCTCTGCTTATCTTCGTCTTTCTGATTACTTAATGATATAGGTAATAATCGATCAAGATTGACAATATCGTCCGTCACTCAGTAGAATGTTTTAAGATTTAAGATTTTTATACACGTTAGATTTTTATTTTTCTTATATATATATATAAAATTAATTAGAGCATTGTACTAGTGTAGTAATAACACATGAAGCGTAGTTTTAAATTTGAAACGGGAAAAACGTAAATACAAAAATATTTTCTGAATATTTAGCAACAACTTAATTAACGACTGCGTACAGAATAAATTTTTGAAATAAAATTGAAAACTTCCCTTCATTTTAGCTAATCATGATTGCCCTAATTATGTAATGACAGTAATTTGGGATGTTTTGCCCCTCTGCCTCCATAGTTATCCTGGCTGCAAAAATTTTGTATGGGAAGGACCTGCACCTAGCAGTCTATATTATTGAAGTCTGTGGATTGAATGGATACGATCTCTAGGTGGACTAGATGCGATGGATTGAATGGAATGGATGAATATAGATGGATCGATAGAATTAAGAGTGGAATAAAGAATGGCTATGGTAGATAGATGAGATGGACACATGTAATTTCCATCCACGCAGCCCAACCAATCGAACTTCTAAGAATAATGTCTCTGAAAACAAGTGCCTGTCGCTTGATGAAAATAAGCATTAAATTAATGCAGAACGTTACCAAACCTAAATCGTCTACTATTCTTTTCCAAGTTCCAAAAGTCATACTATGTCTACGATGTACCTTTGAGGACGCATGACCAGACCTTGCCTGGCTTGATGACTGTGGCTGGGTCTGATTCTGATGACTGAGATATCTTCCCAAGTCTCCATCTGTGCGAAATTGCTTTGGCTTTAATGGAAAGCCTTAATTTTAAAAATGAAAATATTTATACCTATATATTTATTTTTATCAAATACTTCAATTATTTGTTGAGTTTCTTAAAGACCTATAGAAATATTTCAATATTTCGGCAAATAACTAATAGAAGCAAATTTATTTGTAAATAAGTTCTATAACCTAAGGAGCACGACATAAAACATATTTGCGCGATGAAATTTATCAGACTTTGTAGAAAATCATTAAGATACTTACCTTGAAATGGAAAAATAAATTTTGCTCAGGTTAAATTAGTGAAGCGGCAACCCCAATCTTAATAGATCACTTTTCATAGCGTCGACTATAACACGAAACAGAAAACATCGCTTCAAGCCTTTAACATAATTGCAATGAATAGAGCGAGTAATACACGCTTAATAAAAATAGTCGACGATCGTCGGTTGCTTTGGTCATCGCAACTGTGCTTAAGGCATCAGCTTTGCTGTCCATTGTTCAAAAACTTATTTTTATATGGATCAACTCGTTTACTCAAGTAAACACCAGCAATACGGTTGATGACTAGAAAATAAATAAGCTAAGCATAATTTTCCCGCTGGGTGCGTAGCATATTGCTTCTTGCTGAGTAAAAATCCAATGCAATGAGAATAGGAGTTGACCTTCCTTTGAGGTTCCATGATGATTGATATAGATCGATCAAAAATATAAGATAATAAAAAAGCTGGTGGATCCATCTCTAGAGGCACTAAATGAGTAAATCATAATCAGACTAGCAATACTTACCAGGGAGCGTCCACCGAGAAACGGCAAGGCCTCTTATTCTAGATAATATTAATAATATTGTTAAGGTAATTAAAAATAAAGAACAAATCTAGTTACGTTAAAGTTAATTAAACAAAAGCACTGATTATAGATTGTAATAGATATCTTCAGAATCTTTTCTGTGTTACATAAAAGATGTCTGTACTTGCACCGAATTCAATATAAATTTAATTTGATTGCTTTGATATATTTAGTTAATCAGATAAAAAAATAATAAAAATGCGTTTTCCAGTAGACGAAGCCTTCAGTTGTCTTTAACAAATTTATTGGAATTTTTTTCTTTAGAATTTTTATGCATATTTGGAGGGCGACACAGAAAATGAAAGTATTGGTGAAAATAACTCCTGTCGGCCTCCAATAATGCATAAAAATTCGAAAGACAAAATTTCCAATAAAATTCTAAGAAAAAGTTGTGAGCTTTCCTGCATCTGGTCGAAGCATCGTTGATTTTATATTGGAGCGAGGCATTGCTGGCTTACCCTTTGGTTACGTCATCGAGTCGTACACCGGAACGTGGAGGTATTTAATATATTACATAATCAATGCCAAAAGTTAATTTATAAAATAAAGTTAATTCAAAATAAAGAACAAGCTAAGTTTAGTTTCATTTATGTTAACTTCTTGTATGAAAAAGCACTTCTTATCCTTTGTTGTATCGAAAGCTAAAGTACGTACAACAACATAATGTTTATAGAGCCAACAGTTTGAAAGTTGAGCGCATTTTGCATTTGCAAAGGCTTATGTTTCGCAAGCCAGTATTTATTCATACCTTCGAATAAAAGACAATTTTCGCAATTGTCACATCACCAATGAGCTTGCAGGCTCTCTTCTGGCCAATATCCAATAAAGCTAAGGTATAAACGACCTGGCAAAATGCCAGAAATATGCCAAATTTTTGTGGGCAGATATGTGTCCTACTGATTACACACGGAGCAGACATTCGCTCAGATTTCATCTGGAACAAAGTTGTCAGATATTTTTCGGTCAGTTATCTGGCATGCGTCTGTCTTTATTGATTGCACGACCTGCTAGTTTTCATCTAATAAAATACTACTTTTATATGGCAAAGAGAACATAAACTTATGTGAAGTTCATTGTTCAAAAATGACTTCTAGAGAAAGGTACGCGGCTGCTTTTATTGTGTATAGTGCTTTTTGTGTAAGTGAAAAAGTGGATGTTAATCATCATCTGTTAATTATGTATATTTATGCTATTTATACATATACTGTATACTCCTGATAATAATAATATATATTATATAATATAATACAAACCTTGTATAAACTTGTCTCCTGCAGTCTGTTCTATACTTCTATCACTACGTGCACAAAACTATTTTTTTTAACAGGTAAACTGGACAATTCAATTCAAAAATTTACTGGGCAGATTGGCAGATGATATTCCAAAATTTGCCAGATAGAAAAAGTGGCTGATTAAACGTACAGCAGACATCTGGATATTTTTGAGGGCCAGATGTTCTGTCAGCTATATGTCTATATCTGCCACCGTGATTGAATTGCATTCCATTCTAGGTCTAATGTAGGAATTATTGCGGAGCGCTAGATTCGATGGGCTGATGGCATGCTTTCATTTATATTATTATTTTTTTATTACTATATTATATCGTTTGCTCGAGCAAATTTTATTGCATCTAAAGATCAGCAGCAAATGAATGCATGTGCTTTAGTAAGTGCTCTAAGCCTCATACAAATATTTCAGTTGTCATCCAGCCAAATTGAGAGCCAAAAGCTATTGATCCTGGTGGACAACGTCTCAATTAAGATGATTTTTGTGGTTGAAGGCGTGGATAGATATGAACTGGTAGTATGATACGTTCAGATGCCACTATAATACCGCACAATGTAACAATTGTACACCTCTCTACCGAGACATATTGTTCAACTTGGTTTTGTCCATTCGAAGTTATGACCTTGAGTGGCCTTAATATCATAGTAATACCTATCTTCTCAATATTGACTATTCTTTTAGCAAAGAAAATATATTTTTCGAATATTTGTAGGTAGATATTAAAAAATAATTGATATTCTGGTCGTCATATGATGTAGTTCTATTAACGCTCGTATTTTTAGGGCATGGTCATGAACTCCTACATCCATTCCATTCCAGCTGATATACATTTTCATCCCAGGTAATTAAATATTTTTTGTCAAAAATTTGGCATATTGGTAAGCCATTATTCTAGCTCCTCTATGTATATGTTAGACCGTACTGAATACCTGATGAGGCCATAAAATAATTTTGCAGCTTTAACAAGAAAACTCTTTTGATTATCTAAAAAATTAATAATTCAATACAAAATAAACGTATATCATTAAAAACGTTGCAGCTTTTGAAACTAATAAACTGTTACATCAAAGAATAGTTTTTTTAAGTGTCAAATGTGTCACACACAAGTTATCCTTTGCACATCCAAGGAGAAAATTTTTATGTTGTTTGCCCTCTTAAAGTTTCCCAAAGTAAATTAGATACACCTGAACTCAAATATTAAATACATACCTATAGAACTTTAGTTTGAAAACTTTGTAGGCAATCGGTGCCACTGTTTATTACCTTCCAAAGGGAAAACTTTAAGCGAGTCGAGTAAATAAAAACCTATTTTTAGAAAAATTAAAATGAATGTTAAAAGTTTTCCGTATAGAAAGTAGAAAAGTTTGAAAGTAACGTCGTATATCAAAAAACACATGAAAGCTGAATCTATTTCTTAGCTCACGTTCATGTGTTACCAGTTCCGACAATAAAATGCTGAGTAATATGGCATCCCACAAATACCTCATTCAATGATATAAATTCAGAGATAATCACAAATCTCACCCTAAATGAAGTCTCCCTCGTCAATATAATATAAATCCAACTGCACGTCCTTTAAAAAAAAAAAAAAAAAAAACGTGCTTGAACCCAAAAAACTGTCTAAACAATTCGGAAATTAAAACTGAACCAAGAACAAGGCATACAGTGCTTTACGTATATTTCTCATAATATTTGGATTTTACGGCCCCCATGAGGAAAATTTTAAGTGAAATTGTAAGGTACATATGTAAACAGGACATACTCGATGTACTGGTGTACTCCTGTGGAAACATCTGGTATAACATTCGCAAAGTTCACCATGGAAGGCAAATAAAGCAACACTTGCTATACGTATCCCTATACTACTTACTTCCAATACGCCAAGGATTCAACAAGGCCATTTACCTACGACGAAAAGTCTTTGGTGTAAGTTTTCGCGTTTTATGTATTTTTTATGACAAGGGATTTTTCTATATGATCCAAACAAATGTGAGGTTTTGTTTTTACATGAATTTATGATGGCTTTATACGCTCTTTTCGTAAACATCTTACGCTTGGAGGATAGTCGAAATTTGATTATGAATATCCCAGAAGTGATATTATTGAATTTTTCGATTTATTTTCTTTCTTTTATTTATTATTGAAATGAAATAAGTAAATTCGTTTTCGTATTATAATTAATTTCTTGTACAACTATTCTACGTCCTGTGATAAGTAAGTTCTTTAAGAACTGAAGCTAATTGGAACAATCTTTTATAAAAGTTGAGATATTTATCTACATAGAATATTTTCTAGTAAATTAAATTCTATTTAGGTTGTAGCACTTAAGTATAGGTATACAAAATTAAAGTAAGATATTTTGCCTTAAATTATTTTCTTTTTCATTATATATTGTTTTTTTTTCGTAAAAGACTTCACGCACAGGGGCTAAGGCGGCCATTTGTGCTAACCTGCTATGTAGGAGAAGCTATAGAAGTTGACAGGAAACTAGGTATGAGGATAGTGCAGGATCGTGTCGAGGTGAGATTCGAACCCACAACCCCTGGGATGGTAGTCAGCGGGCCTACCAACCGAGCTACCGAGGCCACTTTATTATACTTACTTTCAATTCTTTTAATTCATTTATTTTTATTACTTGTGCTTAGGTGCTAGTTCAAAACACCTTTGTTGGAAAACCAAGAATTTATTCGACTACGGCTCGTGAAGTTTAATTTGGTTACAAATTGAAACTACCCTACTAGACATGATTTGATGATTTCATCGATCATGAGCTCTCCCAAGAAACAATCTTTCTAATTTTTGGTGATTGAAAGTGGTGGACTAGAAGGGGATTATAATGATTACTCGGTCACATAAGAATTTCAGTGTATATATGTATATGAGTTTTATATTATTACCAATTGGTATTAGAGTTTTTTAAGGTTACTAATTGTTATCGTGGCACTAAGTTACTAAACGTTTTATAAGTTGGTGATGAGAATTTTTCAATCAACGGTCGATATAACTTAGAGCAATGGTCGGCAAATAGCGACTCGCGAGCCAGTCGACAATAAATCGGTTTTGACTAACAGGTGCCAACAAGTGTGTATCGGTCGGGCTGACATAGCACGGAGGGCACGGGGTATGTGGCCCAGAATTACGCGGAGTTACGCGCTAACACAGGTATAGCTAGAGCATAACTCTAGGGAGTGAATATGCAGATCTTCTGCTCCATAATAAGGTATGTTAGCTTTCAAAAGGAAGTTGTTTAAAACGATTCGCTTCCTTATTATTAAGAATTAAAGCATTTCTCATTGAAAAGGGTGTTGACTATCCTGAACTAACGGACGATCAGTGGATCTAAAAATTTAATTTCATGGTAGATGTTGCGTCTCATCTAAATAATCTTAATCAAATTGTCCTTTTGCCTTAAGATTTTGAAAGAAAAACATTAATTCATTTTCCAAGCCCACTGAAACATCGTCAAGAAAATAACTCGGTAATTGACATTTGATATTTCAAAACAACAATTTTAAATATGAGGGAAGCTTTTCTATGGAAGTTTGACGAATCTAGAAATAGCATAGCGACGTTAGCCTTTTTTAAAAAAACACTCAGTGCTGACTATTGGCATTTTAAAAATGCAATTGCTGGAGTTAAAAACCACAGAATTATGGAGTTCGAAATTTGAGCTCCTTAATGCTGATTTAGAAAAATTAGAGAAAAACAAATGAGATCTTAGTTCACAAGAAAAGTGGTCTGCTTTTAAACACCTAGAGAAGGAAGACATGATAATTTTCAACACCTGGCAGAGTATTCCTGACTTTTACGATCGCATTTGCTATTCTTTCTTTCTTTGACTCTACGATTCATGCGAACAATCATTTTCAAGCATAAACTTCATCAAGAGTAAATTGAGAATTCGCCTTACTGAAGAGAATCTGGAATACTGCTTGGAATTAAAAACAACGACATACAACCCAGACCTATCAAAACTTTCCAACGAAACGCAATGCGCAATTGTTCAAAATAAATGCGTGTTTTGTATTTATTTCAATAAATAAGATTATTATTATTTTTATCTGGTTGGAACCCACTTCAAAAAGAAAACAAATTTGGCGGTCAAAAAAATTTTAATCGTCCTGCTGCCGAATTTTGGCTCTTCTAACTAGAGGCTCTCATTACTAGGAGGTATACAAGGTGTCCCGGAAGTCGACGTCAAGTCAGAATTGGGTGATAGGCCAAATCATAATAGTTACCAGAAAAACATAAAAAAATCCAAGTCATGTATTTTTTAAATTATACATAGGAATTTCTTTTTTTTCAAGTAAATGCACACCCTGTGATGGTTTTTTAGCTCCTGTTGCTACAAATCTTTACTTTTTTACAATTATATTTTTCTTATGTAATCCAAGATAGTGCTAATGTAACCTGTTGCTGTAAATTCTAAGCCAACTGCTCCAGCTTGGAAGAACCAACAATAGGAAATTAATACTTCGCCCAGCTTTAACTAACTGTACTGAAAAAAATTGTACCTACTACACCAGTTTGGCAAGTAACTTTAAAAATTAATGCATTTAATAAGGGTTCTACCATGGTACAACACTTGCTACATTATTTCTTAGATTACGGAAAAAAAGTTTTCTTCAAGAAACCTAGTTTCGAAAATTTTCTTTTTACTTACTAAAAATAATTCTAGTGCTCCCAAATCCAAATCACAATCAAACAAGTCCAATAAACGAAGCAAAAAGTCGTAAGTACGGAATAACACGAACGAATACGAAAAGATGCGTAGTAAACGAAGGATGTAAAGTACTGATCTGTACTGCGTGTGCCAATACTCAAAAATTGGCGTCATTATCTGTCTCACTTGCACTTCATAAAATGACTTTCTGAGTCATCACCATCGCTATCTGTCTCACTCACACTTCATGGAATGACTCTCCGTTTCACTCACACTTCTTGGAATGACTCTCCGTCTCACGCAAAATAGAATCTTAAAGTTACGGTCTTAAGGCAAGCTTTGGGTACATTAGAATCATTTTTGGTAGGTAAAAAGAAATTTTTCGAAACTGGTTTTCTTGAAGAAATTTTTTTTTCCCATAATCTAAGAAATAATGTACCAAGTGTTATACCATCTTACAATCCTTATTAAATGCGTCAACTTTTAAAGTTACTTGCCAAACTGGCGTAGTACATTTTTTTTTCAGTACAGTCAGTTAAAATTGGGTGCAGTACTAATTTGCTATTCTTGGTTCGGCAAAATGTGACATTAAAGCAAGATTAAAGTAAAGATTTGTAGCAACAGGAGCTAAAAAACCATCACAAGGTGTACATTTTCTCGAAAAAAAAGAAATGCCTATAATTTAAAAAGTACATGACGTAGATCTTTAATTGTTTTCATCACCACGTTATATAACTATTTAGTAATCAATTTTTATTGCGGTACCCGCGGTTAGCCTTACTTAACCCAACAATATTCAGTAATGTATGTAGGTGATTTAAATAAAAATTGTGAATTTAGCAAGTATCGCTGCAGTGTGTGTTTTCTATGAGCTTCATTTTTAATCAATAAATATGGATTTATCAAGAAATTGGAGAAAAGGAAAACATAGTGGTACTTTCTACTGGAGAGTTTCAAAGAATTTGTTTAAAATGCAATCGTTTGTATCAAATTCTACGACAAGTCCAATGCTAATCACCATCCTCACTTCCTCAGAATTTCTGGCACCGTTAAAATAAATTGCGAGAAAAAAAAAATTGCCACTGATTCCACTGAAAATGAATCACATTTCGAGGAAGTTCCAAATAATGATAAGAACCTTGTTGTACCTACAAAGGAACAACGATCAAGAGTTAGCAGTTAACTGGTTAGTTATCTAGTTAGTTAGCTTCGGGAGTAGAGTTCATATCATGCTAAAATAATTTATTGAATAACCCAACTTTTTTTTGTACTTGGCCATTTCAATATGCCTATATTTTCCCAAGCTGCTGAGATATTATACAAACTACGTCTTTGTTGGCCTGTCCCTCTTCAGTTTGCACGATTTTATACGAAATTTTACTTTTTTTTCGTAACTAAAATTATTCACTACACTACACGTGGCGCGTGCAGCAAAAATTATTATAAGAATAACACGACACAAACACTTCGTCATTACTTTAAGATATATAACATTGCCAATATAGTAACATGACAATCAAAGGGTATATAAGAACAAGCCTGTTTTTGACTACAATAACATAATGCATAACCAAAGGTAACATATTATGACCAAATGGTGTACAAAGGCACATTTTCGAGTTTTGGTAGTTCCTTCAGTTTTTAGCTCTGTTCTTTTGTGTACCTTGTTCTAGAACTCCCATATACTGGAGAGAACAAATTGTTCTGTCTATTGAAGCGAACTATTTGTACTGTTCGCTTCATTTATAAATCTTCTATGAAAATGTATGAAACGTTCTTTTGTGTATCTTGAGTTCTCCCCTGTTCTGCGGATACAAAAGAACACAGGTTTTGTAACAGAGCAAGGTACACAAAAGAACACAGCTAATATTTCTAGAAGTTTTATAATGACCATTCAGTTTATATAATAGAACCAGAGTTTATATAAAACTATTTGTACAAGCTGTCATTTTCGTATCTCTGAATTGCAGATAAAAAAGAAAATGTCAGTTAAGCTAATTTTGTAACTTGAAGATATCTGGGTTCGTATTTATTTTTAAATTATGTAGTTTTACTTTTATAAACTGATATCACCTAATTGAAAATTGAAAATTTTGTCATATTTAATTGAAATTCTTAAATATTGTTTATTTTTGGAGCGGTATATATTTTTTAGAATTATCTATGATGATACTCACAGTAAAATTTGAATTGCGGCTCAATTTCATCCCGTATATGCCCAAAACTTATAATTCTATGATGTAGAAACATTAAGTACAAATACCATTGAAAAACAAATACCGGAATTATATGTCAAGATAGATTTCGTAAATGTTTGCATTTAATGGTAACGAAAATTAATTGCCCTATAACATTTCAATCACTAAAAGAAATTAATCTGAGAATTCCAAGCCTTGTTGAAAAGTTACCATCACCATTATAAATAAAACTTATACTATACTTATATGTAATCGAAACATTACTGCCAACCACTGCTATGACAAAATTAATTAATCGAGAGTAGCCTGGGCTATGTACATAAGTACTTAGTTATATTAAGGTAACCAGAATATTTCTGTCATTCTTTTTATAAAACTTTTATTTATACAGGGTGTCCCAAAAAATAGTGATAATCAGAAGCCTGGAGGTAGAGCATCCCTCGGGGAACCAAAATTACACCATGTATGTTTTACGATTTTTTGTAGTTTTCTAGTAATGATTTTTTTTCGTGTTTTTCATCAAACTACTTATTCGAACATATTTTAGGTTATAGTGACTTGAATAATGACGCATTTAAGCTCTATAAGGGGTTTATAGTGGTCACAGGGAACTTTCAAGTACTTGTCTATGTATATAACTCAAGTTATATAATTAGATAATGGAAACATTACAGTTACTACTACTTATATAAAAAAAAATTATCTTGAACTTTGATGAAAGTAATGATGAAATCTGTTCTGGATCCGAGACTAAACTGAATATAATAAGCTTTTCCATGATCACTCAATGAGAAATTCGATTGTTATATTATTTTCTTGTTGAGATAATGAAAATACTCACTGATACATTCGTCGGTCAAATCTTGATGAAATAATGAAAATAATTGCAGTGAAATTATCATTAATAAATTCACAATGGTAAAATTGATATATACCTCCATATATAAATCCGTTATTATAATATAGCACTATCATTTTGTTCATCTGCATGCTCTGAATTGCGCATATTTTCGTTTTTGATTAAGAGTGATGACTCAGTGATTAGATAGGGAGATGTTTCAAAGTTTTAAACGATCCCAAGAGAACTGTCGTAAAAGGAAACTATGAAGAATTAGAAGGGAAAACGTGTTGACAGAGGGCGCATCAACTGAAGACTCATTGTGATTCTGAGCTCTTTGTCGTAGCTTACGCGTATATTTTAGTCACATATTTTGACATATTACCTCAAATTTGTCGTACTTTTATATTCACCATATTCATTTTGATTTATCCTTTTCATTAACCACAAAATACACTAAAATGAATTTGCAATGAATTAATGTCAGAATACACGCCTACAAGTACGACAAATTAGTCAACTGATTCCGAGGTTATGACAAAAATTGTATACTGTGATAAATTGATAATCTACATCTAATTAGAGCAATACAAGTACTGAAATTTGTAATGTGAAGTGTCATTTTCAGTTCATTCCAAGTAATGCAAGGCTTGCTGAACTGAATAAAAACACAAAAAAATCAGTAGAAAAGTTTATTTCATTTAGGTGTACATTTTGACATTAAAGTACGACAAAAGATCAGAATCATCCCCCTGGAATGCACTAAAGGGGATCGTACAAAAGAATGAATTTACAAATAAAAAAGCTAGAATTGGTCTAAGACCAATTCTTATGATACCCTAGCTAGATTAATGCCCGTATGAAATTTTCGTGGTCACCCATTTCAGAAATTTTGAATTTTCCAGTGGGGTTCTTTACATATATTTCTAGAACGGTTCGTCGGACAGAACAAATGATTATAATGAATTTTATAGGATTTCATATTCTAAAGAAGTTTTTATTACAATAAAAATGTCTAGAACTGATTATTTTCACAGTGTCCGTAAAAAATCTAAATTTTTATATGGCAACAACAAGAAAAGGTTGCCCGATTTATTCTATTTTTAAAATTTTATTTCCTATTACTATGAAAACGCCATATACCAAATTTTAGCTCTCTATGTCAACATCTTCTCAGGCAGTGTCTACATACATACATGGAAAACGAAAGTTTTGTATGACAACCAAACGAAGGAGTTACCCGATTTGTCTCATTTTCGAATTTTTAAATTTAACTACGCATTTTTATTAAACCTCCATTAAAAAATTACAAGTATTCTGCAGTTGCGCTAGATTAAGTTAAATTTTACTACCGTTAAAGATATAAAAGTATGCAGAAGGTATAAAAAGGTTGTTTAATAGGTGCCTATGAGATACCACTTTGATATATAATTGTTTTTCTTCTTCTTCGATTAAGATGTGTGGTAAACTGGAATAATAATACTTTTTTTATCACTAATAGTACCTACCTACTGTTATTTGGTAGTTTAACCTGGAAAGTATGCACTCGCCTGAAAATCGCCGCATGATTGCCGATGTAATTTTTGAGCAGCAACTCTTAAGCGTGAATGTTGATTCTCCATTTTTACTTAACAGTAGAGGTAGTAGACATAATTTGAGGCAGCTTAAGTAGGTAGGTAGCTTAGGTAGGTAGGTAGCTTAGGTAGGTCGGTACCTCTGTTGCATGTTAACTCCTCAAGGTCTAACCTTAACTTGTGTTAAGCGGGTTCTGATACTCAATATAAGTTTCCGGGTGCTTTGAAAATTGCTATTTGTATAGATTTCGACGTTCACTTTTCGGACTTTTACGTTGCTACCTTGTATCCTTGCTACCCGCAGCTCGCGCCGCCATATTGAAAGAATGGCGCCCAAAAGCAGTTTTTTAAAATATTTCTTTCCTACTCATTTTAAAATGAAATTATTTATGTGAAAATTAAATGTTAAATGTAAATTAAACTAGAGAAAATTTCCTATAATTTATGTACTAATCTTTTTTTTTGTAACTGAATAGTTTTATCGTACGAGCACCTCAGTCATCTACTTTAACACGCGTATTGACAAAAAAAACTCTCTTCCGCACCACCATGAGGAAGAGTAAGTGACGCGTTTTTACTTGCGGTATCCACAGTGGGTCTAATTCACATGCAATGTGTTAATTATGAAGTGTAGTGGATTTTGCTTGCTTCGCTATACCTGATGGACCAGGTGTTGTAGTTCATCATCCTCAGAACGGGTTCTCGAGTTATCGATGCGCACGGACGGATAGACGGACATGTCAAAAACAAATAACTTTTAATATTATGCGTGGGTGTCCAATCCATTTTGTTCTACCATCATTACATCTGTGCGTAATAAATGGAATGAAAAACTTAGTATACCCTATTGATTTTATCTAGGGTATAAAAAGAGCATATATTTCTACGCTTGGTTTCACAAAGGATTTGAGCAGCTACATGATAAAATTCATTGTGAATTTACAGAACTTTCTATAATTAATGCGATTTTCAACTACACGCCATAATTAAAAACTTTCGTGCTTTTTAATCAAAAACACACTATTCGTTCAACATAAGACATTCAGTGATTTTTCATTTCAATTGAATTGTGAGTATTAAAATGTTCAAGGAATGCTCATATAAAGACTTATCGGAACTTATAAGAAAACTTCACCCGCATTTAAAGTAGAGGAATTTATACATATACGCGCTATTTCCAAATTCAATAGTACTACATAGTTTACATAACATTCCGCCCGAGCAAAGAAGAGGGTTTTCGAAACCGATGAGCATTTTCTACTAGCGATGTATGTAAATACGGGTCTATGACATTTCCCCTAAAGACGTTTGCAAACAGGACGTTTGCCTTAAAGACGTATTACAAAGAGTTCGTTTCACAAAAGCAATCTTTCCCAACTGAAACCAAAGACAAAAAACCGTTTGACAAAAAGTTCTTTTCCAAAAAGATCTTTGCCAAAACGACCTTTGACGCATTAAAATTTCGTTATGGAATTAAGTATCTTGAAATTTAAAATACAAGCGTTTGTTAAATTCCTGTAAATCATATCATTTTTAAAAGTACGGAGCTAATAATGTTCTTAAAAATTATGGAAATATAATTCATGCAGGTAGATGTGTCATAATTATCTTAAGTTCAAATTGTTAACTACAGCAAATAAAAAAATCGCATTCTTCATAGTCGGATTTTTGCTCAGAATTCTTTTGATTCACTCATCTTGTAAATAATTTTTATTTTTTTTTAAAACTAGAGGTCCATCACATTGAACCTTTTCAATTTCACCTTTAACAAAAGCAAGTTATTTTTTTTAATTCAGTAAGTTATATTTAATTATAAAAAGGTTTTAGGAAATGTCCATTTGATAAAGATCTTTATTTAGCAATCATCCTTTTGAGAAATGATTAGTTTTGGCAAACAAACTTTTTGAAAGAGTTCTTTTGAACAATCGCCTTTAGGCCAAACGTTTGTTTGTGAAATAGGATTTGTACTGTGGTTCGGATACAAACGTCGTGTGTTTGAATCGCACCTCGACACAGTCCTACTCTTTTCGTTCTACCTAGTTTTCTTTAGACTTTTACCGATTGTTTTATTTACCAGATCAGCACGATAGGGTGCCTTGGTTTCCAGGCTTGGGATCCTGCATCCCATGCCTTTAAAAAAAGAAAAAAAAAAATCTTCAGGTTTCATGGAGATGGCAATTAGCAGCATCTTCTGGAATGAAAAGATGGGGAGGAAGTAAGCCCAACATCAGTTCGATGGCAGATGTGATCTCGTTCAATATTAATATGCTATATCACACAATCTCTGCCGAAAACATCCAATTAATTAGATGTGAACAAGTCCTTATAGTACCTGTTATGCCGATGCATGTAAGCTGATGTGGCTTTCTGTATAACCAACGACTGCTCCATCAGCCCCGTAGCCATCTTCTCTGAAGAGTTGTGGTTGTCTAAACTAAAAATTGATGACAACACTATAAGTTTCAAGATTTATTCCATTTATGAAATTATATTTTTTTCGCTGGAGGATAACTCAAGGAAAGTTACCAGACATATCTCGAGAAAATTTTGTTAAGCTTGTCATGTGTCAAAAATTTGACAGGTACGTTTGCTGCGTTTTAACTTTCTTTAATAGTTGTATTAAAATTGCAGGTCTTTAGATGATCACTTTTCACTCGATAACCTCAAATTTAATACTTTTGACAGTTAGCTGATTGCATATCGAAGTTATACATCCTCTTGCGCATGTGTAAAAATCTGTAACTTTGTGCAAAATTGAAACGTATCAGTTTACTCGATTTTCATGATACCAAATATAATAGACGGTTTGTTTGTAAATTTGCGTAATAGTTTTAACACCAAGTAAAAATTTTGAAGTTAACAGACAGAGCTATTATGATGCTTTAGTCTGTTCTCCAAATTTATTAAGTAATTTTTGAACTTCTGGCTCTGTTACTCGCGTTGTAACAATTCAAGCAGGAAAAAAAATGAAATTTTCTTTTATTTTATATTAAGCTGATGGAAGTGGAATTAGCTGATTTCATGGTAAATGAGACTTTTTAGCCAGACAAACCTATGATTTTTTTCTAGGCATTATGTGCTCGTTGTCCTTAAGAAAGCATCTAGTTTATTTTCAGCTCTGTATGGTAACCTGCAAGAAGTCTTCGTAAGCTTGACATCTACCAAAATTTTAATTGTGTTGGCACTAAAATTATTCGACAGTAAAACCGGGACTATTAAAAATACCGGCAGTCGTCAGGGTTTTTGTCATTATGTGACTCCATCTTTGTATATCTATGATTGATATGAATACCGGCATATAGAAGAAAAGAAGTGCATAATATCAGCAAAGGCTTTTAACAAGATTTTTAATTCCAATTGTATTAAAAAATATTTTGTGGTTTGTTTATTAAATTAGCAAAACAAATTATAAATAAATCATAATATTTAAATATTTGGTAAGTCAAACGGTTACTAAAATATTTAGCTGTTCATGGAATTTTTTGCTTAAAAAATTACTTAAAATTTTTTTATGTCCATTTTATTGGTGTCCTTTTTCTCCTGATGGCTTAAGCACGTGCTTAGTTTTCTTAATGGTTAATTCGGTCCTGGAGGCAATGGGTTGGAAAAGGCATCGTTAGAGCAATAGGGGAGCTGACGCTGAGTAACACTTTTACTATACACGCAATAAAGATATTTAAAGGGGCAAATTATAACTTCTTTTTATGATTCATAATTCCTTTAGTTGGTGTGTCGATAAGTAAAAAGTGAGGTTTACTTCAAAAGCAGTTGCACGTGGTAGATGCAAAATTAATGAAATTAAATCATGAAAACAGATTTATCTCAAAAACAGTTGCGTAGGTACATACATGAACAAAATAAAATCATAGGTAATATTCTGTGATTTCCAAATATTGAAAACAAAAGTCATGCTTATCGTGCATTTTGGCGGGATATATGGCAAAACTTTAAATAATTAGGATAAATTTTTCAATTTCCTGACTTTGTCGTCCAGTAACTTCCCCACACAATTGATGTAGAGACCTGATTGAGTATTTACAGGTTGGTTCGCTATCATTTCGCACTTTTACTATCTTTATATGTAGAGTGTATAGTAAGAGTATTACAGGCTGTTTCGAGCAAAAGTACCTAAAATCATACACCCCTATTTCCGCTGTAACGATGCATTTTGCATCATTCAGCTATATAATTTTTGGTAAGGTCATCTCCGCAGTATCAGTTGTAGACCGCCCTGTATATAAAAATTCTTCGATTGTCCGTGTGAGATTTAAATGTTTTCTTTATTGTGATATAAAACAACAAGTCAAGTTAAATAAAAATATATAAGAAAAAGATAACATAAAGAGGCGGTACAATGAGTAAGTCATTTAAATTTTTTCAATAATTTTAATATAAATGCCAATTCAGCAAGAAGAAGATAATTGAAAAACTTATTATTCTGGAACTGGTTTTCAATTTCGAGTTGTGAACCAAACTGCGGATACTTGGAGAAAATGTAAAAGTTTTCTTAAGTTCTTTACTCCCTTTGAATTGTTGGGATAATCCTTGCAGCTGTGGCTATTTATCAAACACAAGGGTAGATACGGGGCAGAGATAGTTACACTTGCAGCCGGCATCTTATGTGACACAGTTCCCATTCTTATACCAGAAGAAATAAATCGGTTTTCACAAAGATACCGGCGTACCAATGAATACGCTACGCCCATTCTCAAGTAAATATTCGCACACGGAAACAAATTGTTCTGATGGACTTGTTTTAACTATATGTATATACATATACATATACATATATTCGAAAAGTAAAGTTATGGTTCTGTGGTTTCTCGGAGGTTCTTTGTGTTTTCCCTCACCTAAATCAATTTTGCTTTGCAACCGGGACCCGGGTAGGGTATGTAGGGAATGTTGTAAGGTCGCAGTCGTTATGCTATTGAAGTTGAATATTCTATCCGTATACACTGGAAAGAGTAGTTTTACGTAGTGCTTTTAAGTTTCCAATTTTACATTTCTGCCCTTTGGCTGACACGATTTCTCTTATGGGACATAGGATAGAAAATACAAAGCTCTACGTGATTCAATTATGATATAAAAATTGGAAGATTTATGTATCTTTTCAGTAGGTTGTATAAATTAACCAGAATATGCGTGTTCTAAATGGAAATGTGTTCATTGACAGCTTTATTGCATGCTATAAATTTTCATATTAGCATTACATTGATTTGTAACGGAACTTTCCGTTATATGTGTACTTTTTAGATTTTCACTATGGCCTTACTATTCCTCTCTAGTAACCGTATAAATAGACACACATAAATTATCTGTTAGAGCTTAATAAGCTCAATTGTTTACACAAAGAAACTGTGATGAAATGATTAAAGTCTACAGTTTATTTTCTATCTTACCGTAATTCAATAGTAGTCCAGTCAATAAGGGGTTTTTGCCGTATGTTATTCAGCTCCGGGCCCCGATGAAAAATCCAAGTTTAGACCCTTAAGGGGGGTCTGCGTGGTCCACCATCTTGGATTAAAGGTACCAAAAATTGATTGGCTTTTTCAATAATTTCTCAAAGGTTGACCCTCCGATAAAAATGTAAAAATACAAATTTGAAGAAGACTAAATTCCATAATTATTTTGTATAAACCCTTTTTATGTAAGTATGATGTCCAACGAGTTACAGAGGCGAAAACGTGAACATTTTTCCAAAAAGATGTATTCATACTATAGTACCATTTATACAGTTTCGTCCATGGTGGTCCATAGGACAGGAGGTAATAGTAGTTATCAAGTCAAACAAAAAATTGTATAGCAAGGGGGGAGCGGCATCTCAATCGTTTCGGAGTTATAGGGTGATTTAAAAAATTCGGTAGTCTTTCACAAAATACCCTTCATTTGAAAAAGCACAGAGTGTACGGCCATTTACAGAGCTCATTGTATGCAGAATTTCATGACCTTTCCAATCACTGCTCGACCAGTTCCGTACTCCTCTCCCCTCAAGAGTTATGGTGGGCTACACTCTATACTTTTTCAAATGAAGGGTATTTTGTGAAAAGCTACCGAATTTTCTTAATTACCGTGTAACTCCGAAACGGTTGAGATGCCGGCCCCCGTTTGCCATACAATTTTTTGTTTGACTATGTGAGTACTATCATCTCCTGTCCTATGGACCACCTGGTACGAAACACCCTGTATAAAAGGTACTATATGTATACATTTTTTTGTAAGAATGTTCACGAGTTTTTACAAAAAATTTAGGGAATTTAGTTTTCTTCAAATTTATATTTTTACATTTTTAACGGAGGATCAACCGTTGAGGAATTATTTTGAAAAAATCAATTTTTGGTACCTTTAATCCAATATGGCGGTCCGCGCGGACCCCCCTCAAGGGTCTAAACTTGGATTTTTCATCGGGGCCCGGAATTGAATAACATATATAAAAATCACAACTATTCCACCTTTTGTAGAGCAAAGGCCTTATTTAGTCCCTTTTGACTGGACTATAGGGTTATCATGCTTTATAAATATCATTTTGACCCAGCGATCAGAGAGGTCTCATCAGTATGGTTATCTCTGATCGCCCACCATAGAAGTTCAATGATGGAGGTCACACCAATTGCCCATATAATACTTTTTATAAAAACTAAGTGTGAATTATATGGTGGCAAGATTTCTCATTGCACTTTTCAAATTGGGTATTCACACTTACTTCATTCAAATGGATTTAAATAAAGTTTATTCTCTTTCTTTTTAGCAAGTTTAGCAAGAAATCAACAATTAAATTAGAACGCAGAACTAACAAGTCAACTGTGACCTTTTCATGCCACAATCTCCAAAGATCTAAAATCTAGTGTATCATAAATTATACCAGAAATCCGAAAAGTTTATGTTATTTTTTAATATATATTATTAAGTTTGCGTTATTTTTGTTTTTTTCTTCAGTAATTGTTTTAAAAATATAAATTTCGGTAAAAATATCAAAAAAGTTACTTATTATACCAATGGTGAAAAATTGAATCAATTTTAACTTGGTTATTTTGTGACAATGTACATAGATACCATTAATTCATTAACTATCTAATATGAGAAATATTATGTAAAAGTATCATAGTGGGTGGTAATTTTAATGTTCACCTATGTAAAAATACTTCCGGCCGTATAGTAAAATTACGTGTTGCTTTCTTATCTCGAATTCTGCGAATGTGGAACAGTCTACCATCTTCAGTTTTTCCGCAGGCTTACAATCTACGAAGGTCAAGAGTGACATACATCAGCATCTCCGTCACTTATCTCATGTCCCTTAATCATTTTCCTATCTCCTTCCTGCCATGCTGTGATTTGCATCATTGGGTATACCCTGAGCTTGGCTTTATAATGTATAAAAAAAAAAATCTGAAACAAATTTTAATATCTGAGATAACAGCTTCTCTATATTCCACTGTATAATAAATGATAACTGTGCTGCCGAAGAAGACCTGTTGATTGTCATTGTTCAGATTATCGACCAAATTACATCTTATTCCAGCGGCTGCGTTGCAAGTCATATTATTCGTGTGCATTCGTTGGTTGAATATTTTTAAATAATAGTGATTGAGTTTTGTTTATTTAAAGTACTTCTTCCAGGTAAGGTTGACATATTTTTATTGTAATGCATTTATTTATTATTGTATGAAATACAAATGAAATCTGAGGTATAAAAGAGGCAACACTTTAGAGAATTTTTTTATTTCACTATTGATATAGTTAGGTATTCCATGTAATTCCGGTTTAAAACCACAGAACAACACACACAAACTAAAACTATCTGGCGTGCTTTTGTGGCACTCATACATTTTGTTTTGTTTTTCAGAATGAGCTCTAAATTAACGCACAGATAAATTTTTGATGGTTGGTTTCAGTCGGCCAAAGTCGGTCGTAAGGAAGCAATTTTTGAATTAGTTGGGCAAAAATATTATACTCAAGAGCTAATCTACGCTTTCTCTGAAAAAACTGAGGGCTACAATTAATACGCTTTGATTCAAAATTGAAGAAAAATGGGGAAAAAATTGTAGGTTTCGGGGTCGCTTTTTATCTGCAAATTCAACCCGCCTAGAAAAATATTTCAATTTGCCTGACTATACACAGGGACACCAACAATTAATTTGATCAAGGTCTTCAGTAGGAACACTAAAAAGACCAGGAAGACCACCAACACCTTTTGGAGAATGTAATGTAAAAGCAACAGGTAAAAAGCCTTTTGATTTCGAAAAGAAGTGAGGCGAAGAGAGGCTCAGCAAAACTTGTCAAGGAATTCTCTCTAACTTCATCTAATATGGGTACTGATATGAAAGACTTGTCTAAAAGACTAAACGCTTATCCTACATTTACTGGTAGGTATACCTTCTGACGATGCATTGGCCATGATAATTGATACCAATTTATCGACACATTAACACCATATTATTCGGCAAAAGGACAACAAAATAGTCAAAAATGTCATTCGATCAAATTAAACAGGACAAGAAAAAATTTTATCCGGCAGAAATAGAAGTTACTGAGGTATCTGTGCTAAGTGTAAACTTGAGTCTTTGGTTAACCATACTATAGAAAGACTATGTTTAGCTCAGAAGGATGATTTAATTAGATTGGAGGAACTAAAGAGGTAAAAATCAACTAAATATTTTAGTGAAATGGGGATGAGATGGATATCAACAAAAACAATACAAGCAGACATTTTCATCACAGGGCCAAAGGGACGACAGTCTTTTTAGTGTATCAATGGTTACCATTCAATTATATTTAAATTTTAAATACCTGTGAAGGGAAAAAGGTTGTATGGCAAAACTGAGCTACATCTTCAACATGATATTGCCGCCCAATTAAGTTTATTTGTGCAAAAGAGTCCTCTGGCTTAATCAAGAAGCAAGAAGTTAATTTAATCGAAGAAGAAATCAATGACCTTACTCCTATAGCTATTAATGACAATGAAGTGCATTTCACTGTTAAACCTATTTTTATGTTAACTATGATATGGCACTATGGCAAGATTTGCTCTGCACTGTCGCGTCATCTCAAACGTGTTTCATACGTGGAGCAAACCAAATGAAATGAATAATCCAACAGCATTTTCAAATAAAGGTCATTGTCATTTGGAATATATCCATTACATTCATGGATACGTTTTATGGAATGTATATTGCACATAGCGTATAGGCGTGATATAAAAGCCTGGCAAGTTCGGGGATCTGAAAACAAAGTCAAGATAGCGGCTAGGAAAAAAATATACAAGAAAGATTCCGTAGTGACATAGGGTTATCTGCTCGATATGCCTACACAGCTTGCTGGCAACACGAACACCAATGATGGAAATACAGCCAGGTGGCTTTTCCGGGCAACAGAAATGAGTGCCGGAATTACAGGTGTCAGTCATGAGGTTATTGAACGCTGTCATACAATTTTAGTGACTTTGGGCAAGGGCTATGCTATAAATGAAGTCGCCTTTGAAACATATGCAACCAATACAAGAGAATTGTTTTTTAAAGGAATATCCGTGGTACAATATGCTGTACATATTGACAAAGTTTCAAGTCTTAAGTCGACTCATCAACTGGTACCAAAGAATAAATTTGAGTGATTAACGTGCACAAAAGGTATGGAAAGGATATTATTAGCTCTTGCATGCTGCCTATAGGATAGCTGTCAGAAAAGTACAGGAGGCAATAGAAGGTATAGAGAGTTTTTCACAATGAAAATTTTGCGAGTGAAAGTAAATACAGACCTTTTTAATAGATTGTTGATACCATCAAACCCGTTCATTGCCGTTTTTAAAAAACTGTAAAGTTTAGTTCAAAAATGGGACAAATCAGATAATCCCTCGTAAGCTTGCCATACAAAAATGTCGTTTTTCACTATGTATTACAATGCCTGAGATGTAGAGAGCTAAAATTTTGTGCATAGCATTTTTGTAAAAAATAGTAAGTACAATTTCGAAAATGGACTACATCGGGCAATCCGTTCTTGGTGTTGCCTTATAAAAATTAAAGCATTTTACGTATATTGTGATAAAGATCACTTCTAGACGTTTTCATAGTAGATACTGAAAAGTTCTTCACAATATAAAATCCTATGAAATAATTTATAATCATTTTGTCCGATGTTAAAAATTAAAAATATATATAATCGTGTCAAGGCAATAGTACTCAAAAGTACCACAGTTTTATACCTGTAAATGACAGTAGCGTTACATAACACTAGAATACTCGTTTTGCACTAAAAATAAAATTATAAAATTTATGAAATAATAAGACAGAACTATTATTTTAATATTTTTTAAACACATATTTCATTAAGTATCTAAGAAAACAATAAAAAAACATTTTTTTGGAGTAAATTCTAAACTTTTCATTTGAAATTTAGTAGAGACGCATCGCTAATAACAACACAAATTTATTTCCTAAATTAAAAGCTGAACATCCGCAAGATTTTGATATGATATATATTAATGTTAGAGTATTTCAACAATAATATTTTTTAGTGAGTGTTTCTTTTTCAGAGGTGGTCAAAAACCAAACATTCATAATAATTGTGTTTTTTTTTTCAATTTGTTTTTTTAATTTCTTTCGAAAATTCATAACTATAAAAATTTGAGTTACCCTTGTATCCAAGACTTCAGGTCGGCAACATGAACAAAAATATATGGGTCCAAAATTTTTTAATACTTAACTGATTCTGAAAGTTTCATCGAAATCTTGAGCGGATCGGGTCTGAAAATTGATAATTCTAATCATTATGGTATGGAGTTGCTGTAAATTTTTTTTTAACTAATATAGATTTTCTTTTTTAATAAATTCGATGTATTTATCATTTATTCTAATCCTTAATCACTTTAAATACACAATTTGTCAAACCATCTGCATATAAGCTCATCCGATGTTGTTTACAATTTTGTCGTGCTAGATTGGGAAATTCTCACACTGTGGCGTCGTTTTAAAGCTAGGTATATTTACCCATCAGAATCTGTACTGTGGACTCATCAGAGAAACCTACCTAAATAAATCAAAGACGAATATAAATTTATGAGACCGCTTCCCCAACTCCACTTTCAATTCCTGTATGCGAAGCTTCTCTTGAATGGAATTACCGGGAAGATTCTGTAAAGTTTAAATACAGCACTTGTCACTGCCAGGAGGTGAGTTTTATCTTAGACAGTGCAGTGTTTACAAGTGAAAGTATTCTAAATGGATTGCTATAATTCGAAATATAGTACTAGCGATAATTTAAGTAGAGTGGACTGATAATTGTTAGTGAAGTTTATAAAAGTGAATCGTTAATTGAAATAAAGACAACTTGTGAAAAATATTTGAAATATTGTGTTTTGAATAACGAACTAAGGCCACGCTCGTAACAGTATTTTGGACGAAAAGTTTTTTGACGAAAGGTTTTTCGATGAAAAGTTTTCGAAGATAAGTAAGGATGCCTCCTTCAACATGTTTTCTTCCGATTTTTGCATGTTCCTTTCAAGGATAAATGAAAATCCTTTACCATAGACAAACTAATAGCCATACAAAGACTGGGAAAGTAGAACAAAAATCAGCAACGCTTTGCCCAAATATAAAATCGACAATTCTTCAATGACGTCTCGACTTGCTGACGTAAGTAATGAGTAAGTCAGCAATGCCTCACTCCAATATAAAATCAACTTACGGTGCGTCGACCTGATGTACAGATGGCCTCAATTTTTTCCTAGAAATTTACTGGAAATTTTTTTCTTACATTTTTTATGCAATATTGGAGGCCGACAACGGGACCCAAGAAAGTATTGTATCTAAAAAGAACCCCAGTCGGCCACCAGCTTGAATATAAATTCCACACAAATATTTGCTTTAAATTTCTAAGACGAAATTAATGCTTTTGCTCATCTACACTCATTAAAAATTGCTATAGTCCGCACCACGACAAATGAGCTATCAAGGTTACCAAAGGAAAATTTATAAGTTTGTACTATTGTGTATTTTCCCAATGATAAAAGAGCTTTCAGAGGGCATTGCCCGTAAAAACAATCAGATTTTGTTATTTTTGAATTAATATTGTATTTTCTTGTAATTTTAATATATATTTGTTACTTCATAGCATTTTCTTTTCTTTCATTCTTGCAAAAAAATTATTTATTATAAGTAAATTTCGTCATAGAAATTTTAAAGGTTATTTGTAATTCTAATGTGCAACCAGAATCAATATAAATTAGTTTGATGCGGTAACATCAAGAATTTCAGAATTTTCATTTTGACAAGTTTGGCTTGTGTCTCAAATAAAATGCGTAATGAATGACAGTTCAAATATCCTAAATGGCTTGTGTCTAAACTAAAACTTTTCGCTTTAATGGAAAGCTTTAATTTTAAAAGTGAAAATTTTTATATATATTTATATTTATTGAATACTTCTATTTTTGTGGACTTAGAGAAATATCTTAAACGGAAATCTTAACGATTTTCTCAAAAATAAATTTTTAATCAATTAGCTTCAACAATAAAATTCTATGAGGTTTTGACAAGGAACAGAAAATAAAGTTCAATCAGGGATTTTTTGTAACCAAAGACCAGACCAAGGAATATGTGCAGTAAGAATATCGCCATATAACTGATTAGAATAAGCTAATTTATTTGTAAATAAGCTCTTTAACTTAAGTAAAATGACATAAAACTTGTTTGGGTAGATGAAATTTATCTGACCTTGTAGAAAATCAATAAAATAACTTAATTTAAATGTCGAAGAACTACAAAATTTAGGTTAATTCAGGTTAAATTGATAAAGCGGCAACATCAAATTGAAATTTTCCTGACCTGCTCAGTTATCGTGGCGCAGACTACAGTAGCCTAAGCCAAGCACCCGTTGTCGTCCTTCAATAATGCATAAAAATTCTAAGAAAAATATTTCCAGTAATTTTCTAGAAAAAAAAAATTGAGGCCTTCTCTACATCAGATCGAGGCATCGTTGATTTCATACTGGTGCGAAACGTTGCAGATTTTTTTTCTGGCTTACCCTTTGGTTACGTCAGATAGTCGAGGCATCATTGAGGCATCGTCGATTTTATATTCGAGCAAAGCGTTGCAAATTTTTGGTCTACTTGCCCAGTGTTTGTAGTTATAGTTCGTCCATTGTTTTTGCATTATTAGGAATCACGAAACCTTTTATCAGTTTTTTAAGATCTTCTTTTCTCTTTTTAGATACATGCAATGTTTTCAATGGTAACTGTTTTATATTTTATTATTTATAATAATTATTATTTATTATTTTATGTTTTCAGAAGCAGAGAAAATTTTTTTTAGATTTTTTCAATACAGTTGCCTGAATAAGTTTCGCTAACTTTATAACTCTAAACTCTAACTGCAATATTTTTGTATAGAAGTATCTTGGACGAAATTTGCTTGGCTCTCATTGGATCATTTGACTCTACTTTATGGTCAAAACTATGCCAACCATTGTTAAGTTTAATTAATTATTGTATTCTGGGTGATACGATTTTATTTTTTCTAGATACTTTTACCACCCGACCAGCTTTGACTTAGGTTGCTTTTGCTGGAAATCATATACAATTTGTATTCAATATTTTTTCGGAATGTTAATTATTAAATGAAACTTTCTTAGGCAGAACTTTATAATGGCATCGGTCTGAGGACTTCCTCCGGTTTAGATAAACTTCGAAGGTTTTTTTTTATCCTTTTCAAACATTTTTTGTATATTTAATTCCAGTGGTAAGTAAGTAGATCCTATGAATTTTGGTTCGAGAGTTATGAATTTTTTGGCATTGAAATGAAGAAATATACTTATTTTATAATGCTTTCAATCATTAGTTTATCAGACTCAGTTGATCGGTTACAGGTGGTCTTTCAGAGTATTAGAGATGTGATCATGATACCTATAACAGATATGATATTCAAGCTAAAGTCAGGGCAGTTTTATGTAATCTTAGAAACAACAGTGACTTTGCAGAAAACAAACTTGGGCATATGTAGAAACGCGGGCTACTAACGCAGTTGTTTTTCGTGAATTCAAATTCGATGAACTGTTTGAGAGAGAAAATAAAGATACCAGCTTGACTTCAGCTGGAGCGGTATCTCTTGTGCCGTGTTGGACCACTGTGTCAGTTCTTAGCAAATGTGCAAATGCAAAAGGGTTAAAAATCTCCTCTTTTATAACTTGTACAACAAGGAACTTATGGGGTGCTGGGAGAAAAAGTTTCCAAAATCATAAATCCCTTCCCATCCAAATTTCTGTCCGTAGCACTTCAGGCTATTTCCTGTTTCATTTAAGACAACCAATTTAAAATCATATTTCATATCTCAAAGATTGGAAGGGAAACGAACAAGTTTACATTTCACAACAAATTACTGATAGAATTAGTTTGTGTGGTTTCTACAATATATTTTCGTAAAATATAAGCCATAAAACTTGAGACCGTTCTTACTTCTGCGGGAGTTGGATTGTATTTTGCCTGCAATTTTCCAATTATTGTGGTTGCTCTAGTAGGCTTTTTTGCATTCAACATAAAGAGAGTAGAAAATATACACTACACACAAGTTTTGTGTACTTACATATATCTATGTATATAGATTTATCATAAAACATGAAGCTGCTGGCTTATAATTTATCAGTAGATTCAAATTGGTACTTTCGTGAATGGGATATACTACTAATTTTAATGCTCGTAAACACATAACTCAGATCCTCTCTAAAAAGCAAATCAGAAATGATCCGCATTACAGATATGAAAAGCAAATTCAAATTAGCTTTCTACTTACATCTTCCCAGCCGCAGAGCCAACATCATATATGAGATGAGAATGAAGTTGACGAGCTGGGTTGAACTGCAGTAAGATACAACAAAATTCCCACTAATTTTGCTTTCATTATTCATAACATGTTGGCTATGTTCACCCGAAACTATTTTCATTATTAATGACAAAAAGCAGGCATGGGTTATAGAGACTGTCAGAAATGCTGCTGTCGTTATCATAGTAATAAATTCATTACCGCATGTAACTTCCATTCTACTTCTGTATGGGAATGGGTATACAAAGGGATTAGATTCTTTATTAGATACTCTGATCCCTGACATCGCCCGCTTTTCTCCTAGACTAAGCTGAGCCATAGTACAGCGTGAAAATGTTTACATTATTCAGTTTGTATCGAATGAATAAATTATTTACTTAAGTAAAATTAAGTGCATGGTTTGTTACCAATCACAATTTCAGAGAGCAGCCTGTAGGATGTTAGCCGTGTACATGAATTAATCAATAAGTTCTTTGAATGAATGCCTCTTTACCTCCCCGTCATAGCTAGATTTTTCAATTACAATTTTCACACCTCTACAATTAATATAGCTTAATTGGTAACTTTAATTTATATCAATTAAAAGTTGTAATTGTATTTCTCTATCCTGTAGCTTTACACGCACGACCATCAGATATGGAAACAGTTACGAATCAATATTCAATATCAAGTTAAACTAAACTGCCCTTCGCAGGATACACTTTAGAGATGTGTTCAATTGTATTGATTTTACTAATTAAACTGTAGCCCTAAATAATACTTCCTAGGAATTTTAATGAAGGTAATTATCCCTTTAAAGCAAAATTGCTTAGTCACTCCAGTGAGCTTTCGGAATAATTTCCAAAAATCATTAGTTTCCATAATAGTTAATAACAGGAGCAAAGTATTATAGGCAACTGTCAAGTTTTCCCTTAATTATTTATACCAGTCACACGTTCTTTTGACCCACAGTGCTGGGTTTTGGAAGCGTAGAAGTCAGTCACGTCGTTAAAGAAATAATTAATTAATTAAAGAGTACATCAATAATTTATGTATTGTAGGTACAGGAGGAAAGTGCAGTGAATTGGTTTGAGGACAAACTACATATAATAAAATAATTATATTTATATCAAATTATAGATGAAACTACCTTCCGTGTTTTTGCCCTTAAATATTTATCAGTTTTCTCATTTTCATGTTTGACTTTTTCAGTCATATAGTGGTGAAGACACGGCTTTAAAAATGACTAATATTGATATGGCTCAAGCGTGTAAAAGGTGCAGACATAATTATTTCGTTCTAGTTACTACGCTGGGGTAACTAACTTTGACCTTCGCCAGGTTTTTCTTAAATCACTTACCTTTAAAGAAAATTATTAAATAATATTTTCAATATAACGTATAAAATACGATGTTAAAAACTCACTTCCTGAAATCAGGGAGAAACAGGCTAGCTCTTAATCACCTCCCAAAGAAACTCAATTATGGCAGGTCACCCACCTCACTATTCATATATATATAAGCATGCTTTATAAAAGTATACCCAAATTATACATATATATATGTATATGTATGTATGATAGCAAAAATATTTACAATTTTTCTGGATTTTCTTGCTGCCGGTTAATTAGGTGCCCAGCAGTAAATTGAGTTTGAGGAAATAAACTACACTAACGAGTTCTCTCTAATTTTAATTTCATCTAGCGATAGTGCAGATATTCTTTTGGAAGTATTAACTGCCCGACCATCCGGGGTCGGCTGCAGTATTTTATTAATACTTGCGCAACTCAATTGGGTATAACACTGTAGGGGAAAAGTTCCTAATTAATCTGTACAATGGTCAATACATACTTTAAAATTGACTCAAAATTGGAGATTGAAAATAAAAGCTACAAGGTCACAAATATTCTATTCGACTATGCGAAACGTATTATACTATATCTATATATATGTAGCCAAAGAATGAAGTGTCAAATAAAGTATTGAATTGTATTTCGAAATGATGATTCTATTATTAAGTTAAAGATTTATATGTTTGTATTATCTCATTCCACTTATTTTTTAATTTTATAACGTAGAATTGAAATTTCTAAAATGAACGATTAGTATTGAATTCTATAACTTAACTTTTAGTAATTCTGTAGTACCGGAAATTTGAAATAAACTTTAATATCTAAGCTTGAATTTCAATTATAACTTAAGATCTATTTTCACATAAGAAAATTTAATAAGGAGTACTGTGCAGGATTCCTTCATATAACAGTATTAAAAGTTAGACAAACATATAAAAATATTATTGTACGGCAATAATGCGAATAAGTACATAATGAAACTAAACAAATTTAATAAATCATAAATATAACAAAGGCAATATATTTTTGTAAATTTGAAAGCTACAAAAAAAGAAAAGAATATAATACTGTGTGGACGGAACCCTCCAAAAAACTTGAAGGTTTATCCGCTAATCACAATATGTAATATATTTCCTGAAAAGGCAGTATTTTAATAGTAAAATACCACCCAAAATAAAAGAATAACAATTTTCAAGAACAATACAAAATCGACACAAAAAGTGACATTTTGAAGGGGGACATTTTTTATAATTCAAATTGCTATGTAAAATAAACAAATCGTTAGTGCCTCCCTTTCTTTAGGTAAAAGGAAATACAGATGCCATTGAAAAAAAGTCAGAAATGATTTATTTAAACTTTTGTATATTTTTCTGCTTCTGTTGTATTTATTTAAAATTTTCTTTCACGAATAATGATAAAACCGAAACATATAGTTTTTAAAATAAATTCACTTGCTTAAAAAACGATTTTCCACAGAAATTTCGGCGATTGTTTGTGCAACATTGCACCGCATAATTCATACCGTTAAATTAATAGCTTAACAGTTTTAATTTCACAAATCACTAATCCCAATAACACTATACACTACACGCTTCCGAAATAACATATTACAAAATCTAATATTTATTAGAATGATTAAATATCAAGAAGTTTTCTGAACTCCCGGAACTCTGAAATGTTTATTTTCAGAAACGCAAAAAAAAAACTAATTTAGTTAGGTTCGACTATCATTGAATTGCTTAAATACGTACACTGTATTGGCACGATACCCTGCTTTTTATAAATTAATTATTTATTCAACGGTTCTAGTAGGAGCATTTTCTTGCGACAGTATTTAATTATATTTTCATTATTATCGAAACGAAAATAATAACTAAAAAAAAAAAAACAAGTACAAAAGCTTGAATTGGTCTGTGATACCCTAGATGACTGTCCGTATGTCAATTCGTATGGTCACCCATCTGTGCAAGTTTGCTTTTTGAAGTGGTTTTTTGCATATATTTCTATAACGGCTCGTCGCACAGAAAAAATGATTATAACCGATTTTATCGGATTATGTATTCTGAAGAACATTAAAACCGCATAGGACTGATTGTTTCGTTAGTACATATATGTAAAAATCCTAAATCTTATATGGCAACACCAAGAAGCTAATGCCCAGTTTAGCCTATTTATGAAATTATATTTACTAGTTTTATGAAAACGCTGTGTACAAAATTTCAGCTCTCTATGTTGACGCGTTCTCAAGTGGTGTACAAATATGTAGTGAAAAACGAAATTCTTGCATGGCAACCCTAAGAAGGAGTAACCCGATTTGTCTCATTTTCGAATTTAGTTTTACTTTTTTTTTCAAAAGTCCGCGAACAAAATTTCAGCTCTCTAAGTACACGCGCTCTTGAGTTATTGTGAGGACGAACGGACGGACATGCAAAAAAAAAAAAGAAAAAAACCTTTTTTTCAAATTTAAAATGTAGCAATTAGTAATAGTAACAAGATATTCAACGATGTTACTTTCGAAATGTCGTTACATTTTCTCAAGTTTTCCATCCAAAAATTTAAATTTTCTGTGTATTATTACGCAAAGTATTACTAAAAAGATAAATTTAACTGCATATTTTTACTAATCTTCCATTAAAAAATTACAAGTATTTTGCAGTTGTGCTAGATTAAGTTAAATTTTACTACCATGAAAAGTATACAGAAGGTATAAAAAGGTTGTTTAATAGGTGCGTATGAGATACCACTTTGATATGCAATTGTTTTTTTTCTTCGATTAAGATGTGTGGTAAACTGGAAGAATAAAAATAATTTTCTTTATCACTAATAGTACCTACCTACTGTATTTGGTAGTTTAACCTGGAAAGTATGCACTCGCCTGAAAAACGCCATGTAATATGTAATTTTTGAGCATCAACTCTTAAACGCGAATGTTGGTTCTCCATTTTTACTTAACAGTAGTGGTAGTAGACACAATTTGAGGCAGCTTAAGTAGGTAGGTAGCTTAGGTAGGTCGGTACCTTTGTTGCATGTTAACTCCTCAAGGTCTAACCTTAACTTGTGTTAAGCGGGTTTTGATACTCAATATAAGTTTTCCGGGTGTTTTGAAAATTGCTATTTGTATAGATTTCTACATTCTCTTTTCGATCTTTTACGTTGCTACCTTGTATCCTTGCCACCCACTCGCGCCACCATATTGAAAGAATGGCGCCCAAAAGCAGTTTTTGAAAATATTTCTTTCCTACTTATTTTAAAATGAAAATATTTATGTGAAAAGTAAATGTTAAATGTGAATTAAACTAGAGAAATTTCCTATAATTTATGTACTAATCTTTTATTTTTGTGTAACTGAATAGTTTTAGCGTACAAGCACCTCAGTCATCTACTCCAACACGCGTATTGGCAAAAAAACTCACTTCCGCACCATCATGAGGTAGAGTAAGTGACGCGTTTTTACTTACGGTATCCCCAGTGGGTCTAATTCAGATGCAATGTATTAATTATGAAGTGTAGTGGATTCTCCTTCGCTTCGCTATCCCTGATGGACCATTTGCTGCAATTTATCATCTTCAGAACCGAACGAAACGTCACAGATACAAATTTCTTTCACGTTATCCGCCGCGATAGGGTTATCAGCTTCGATGTAATCACCCTATTCCTCGATTTTGTCATAGATTTGTTCGACAGCAGCTTCCGTTTCTTTCTCTTCATCGGTAGCTTATAGTGGAACTTATCACAGGTATTCATTGCAATTCGCCCAAAAAACGGAGCACTTTAATCCAGCCTTTCTGCATCCACAGGCTCCCCGAAATTCCTTCTTGCATTGGTAAAAATCAATTTCAATAAGGTTTCCGAAGCTGGGGACTCAAGTATGGTGAGTGGAATTAGTCCATTTTAACTTTTTTCCCTTTTATTTTCCCATCGCTCTGAAGTTTGTTCAAATCCATACCTACCATTGCTGGACCTGTTGATAAGTTTGGAACGAGCGTTATCGTGCTGCTGCTTTTGTCGGTGGCTGGGTTGCAATATTAAACTTATATGCTGATTTTGATGCATGGAAATCTGTAGTTGTTTAACGACATCGTACATCGTACAAAATTTAACACTTTACTTTTTAAATAATGCTGTCGTTTGAAAAAATAATGCTGTCATTTGCAAAAAAAAAAAAACATGCCTACTTATGATAATAATAATGAATGAGAATAAAACCAGGAAAAAACGCCGAAAAAATCACGTTTCGTGTTTGGAGGCCTCCTTTATTTTATTTTATTTTTATTATTTGTTGTTATATCGCTAATAGAAAAACACAGTCTGTGAAAATTTCAACTGTCTACCTATTACGGTTTATGAGATACAACCTGGTGACGGACGGACAGCGAAGTCTTAGTAATAGGGTTCCAGTTGTTACCCTTTGGGTACGGAGCCCTAAAAATGAATGTCAACAAAAACATATTACTAACCCAATTTATACTCACGCCGGAATTACTCCATTTTACATGAGTGAAATGCCTGAACTGCGTCAAAACATGGCTTGCGTCATGATCAAGAATAATTGTAACAAAATCCAAGTATGCATTTTGAGGTAAGGGCATATTATATTAATAAGTACTGAACTAATTTTGTATAAAAAAGGTAGCAGTACCTGAATAAAGCAATCAGTTATATACAGTCATTCGGATATTGAATTATATATAAATAACTGATGTCTTCTATTATTACCAGCGTCCATCCACTAGAGGAGATCTGCTCTTGAAGCTTCTCCATAGGAGATCTGCCAAGTGGCTACCTCCACCCTTCATTAATAGCACATAGCTTTCGCATGCAGATGTTACTAGCTTCCAACGCAGACTAGTTAGTAGAAACATAGGTTACTACATAGCGACGTAAGTGCGTACTTCATACTACATGGCACCTGAGATCGTTGATTATACATATTTTCAACCACAGTATACTAACAAGAGAAATCTCTTGAACAGCTGTTCAATAGAAAGAGAGCCGTGATTTGAAAAAGCACGTTGGTTTTTATACACTGGCGAATAAGGGTGTAGTGATTCACTGTTGTTTTTTACACATTGGCGAATAAGGGTATGTTGAATAGCTGTTCAAGAGATTTTTCTTGTTAATATACAAACGTTTCCCCAAGGCCAAAAGGCAGCGTCCCTTTATACCTGCGATAGACCGTATAGGCTTTAGTAGACCAGTTTTTCAATGCAAGTAAAATATTTTTCGTTAATATACAAATTACGTATTTTGTAGTAGATGTGTTTACAAAACATAAATTATAGGAAATTTTCTCTAGTTTTAGATCCCAAGCAGCACATTTTAAAGGTATTTCAACACATTTTATGAAAATGACATTTCAATGACAATTAACATTTGTTGTGTGAAAATAGTTTTAATTCAAAATTATAATGTCCATCGTCATACATAAGAACTAAAATTTTATCAGAAATTGTGGAAATTCGCAGTTGGTAGAGTATGGTAAAATATTAAAAGATAGTTATATTTGTCTTAAGATATAATTTTATGCAGTAGTGATAATAGGATACGATATCTACGATAACATCGCCATTCCTACGATCCATGTGAGTTGCCCAACTTTAGGCTTCAAAAGTTCTTTCGGCTTATTAATTAAAATTAAATTAAGTTAAAATTAAATTATTCTTATATTGTGATTTGTAAACTAATTTTGCAAACATATGAATAATTCTAATTTATACCCAAAATGTTTCATTCTAAGAAAGCAAATTCAAATACTTATCGAACGGAATGAATGTTTTTCTGCTGCTTTGCTATTCTATGGACATGGTTCGTATCAAACTCCAGTCAGGAGTTGTCATATTTTAGCACTTTTACAGCCAAGTATCTCAAGAGCTATTAAGAAATCAACTGCTTTCATAAATGATTATTTAGTGGATAATTTGATAGAGTATCATGCAAATGTCAATTGACTAGCTGTTGAAAAAGTAATAGAAACCAAAGCGGAATGTCCTAAATATTTTATGTTACGTGTTCATAAAAGACTCCATAAAATAATTTTATGGAACCACGACAGAATACGACTTTTTAAAATATTTTATTTTTATTTTATGAAGAAGACATTCTATCACCACAAAATAACCATAAAATATTATTTTATGAAAAAATTACAGAATAGGGCCCATTGTCAAAAACAGTTTTTGATCGACATTTTTCCAATATGGCAGTGCTAGTGGCAAAGTAAAAATTCGAAAAGAGCACGTCGAAATCTATAAAAATACCGATTTTCAAAACTCCCGTAAATCTTTCCGGATAACCCCCATTTGAGCACCAAATGACTGTCCTATAAAGTGATTTGGAATTCATGAATTCATTTTTAGATGTTTTAGAAAACCCGGTTTCAAGATTCGCCCGAAAAAAATCACGTAGCGCTCAACATCTTCTCATATGAACTACCTCATCTGCTGAGATGCATGTACTTTGGAGAACGTAGTAATTTAATTAAAGTTTTACCTAATCATGAAATGTTACTTAAACCGTGTCAACAAGCAGCAGTTTGTGGAAAAGAAAGTGTTTTCAAAGTCGTGTGGGCGACTGAACTAACTTTAAATCTGTACCTACAAAATTTATGATTTTCTGGTGATGATATACACCTACTTTTCCTTTTGCGTGAATCACGGTTAAGTAATTACATTTTGTCGTTCGCAATTTCAGATTGCAACCCACAATGTTTTCAAAGCTGTTGTTTCTAGTTCGTTTTTCATGTGTGCGTAATGAGAAATAAATTTAAAGAAATCTTTCGACGGATTCTCCAGAATCACGAATCTGTCATCAAATAAATGTTAGAGAATCGCAATGAGTAAATGTTTGGAGATGAATCGACACAGACAGAACAATATTTATTAACTTTTAATTCATGCAGATTTTTCAAATCAGTTAAATGTTGAAAAATTGTCCGTGTTCAATTCAATGAGCCCGAGGAAATTACCTATGTAATATGAATTCGGACAAAATTTGATTACATTCGCTACATGTGGCGCGGTTTGTGTAATTTCGAAGCATTTATTCCACTAATATTTTTTCGCAAAACGAACGTTCTAACATTTTTTATCCTGTGCTCATAATTTCTTTAATGTTCATCAAATTGACTCTCGGGTTTTCTTATTGTTAATTTTCGTTGAAAATAAATTGTTGTATTCCGGCTTTCAGAAAACATAGAGAGCCATTATGAAATAAATTCATAGAGAATTTAGTAAATATGAAATTAACTGAGATTGCTGCTAGATCTGCAGCTCGATAATTGAGTGATATACATGACCCAATCCGTACTGAAGAGTATGGTATATGGTTCCTGCTGATAAGAAACGCCGTCTTTTTCGAAAAGAAATTTCTTTTTTAAAGAATTTTTGTGAAAGAGTTTTTGTCATTTCAGAAAACAGTTTGAAGGGGGCACACAGAAAACTTTCCCTTAGTTTTAGATTTGTTCAAGATGGAATTTTTTTAGATTCTCCGGTATATAGCAAAATCTAAAAAATGTTTTTTATTTGTTATTCTATCACAGAAGCCATTATATTTTTGGTGGCAAGTTCGGACAGGTCCCAAATAGCGACATTGAGGTACTTGAAAAACATATGAAAAATAGAATAAAGAAAAGAAATGAAAAAATGAAAAAGATTGAGAAAAATAGAAAAAACAAATTTTTTTTAAAAAATGATAAAAATTAAAAAAAACCAGATTCATTCGAAACGAATAGAACCTGTATACGCCCGCAGTGGGTTGAAAAAAGAAAAAAAAATAAAAAGGAAGAAGAAGAAGCGTTTCGTGTTAGCAGAAAACATTACACTCATCGGTACGGCTTGGTTTTCTGCCTGCTGTAGACTCTTGAAACAGATCAAATTGATCTCATCTCATATAAACACAGAATAAATTCTGGGTGTGAATTATATGAGGCAAATCTCCTATATTGCACCAAGGAGGAGAAGAATAGTGGAAAAATCCACAGTTTAGATTCATGGAAAATTAGATGAGATTAACCCTTGTTGCCCTTCTATCTGCTGGAGCTCACCAAATCTTCTTTAGGGCTTCAATGCGATGGCGCTAGAAGCAGTTGAGTTACTTACTTGCGCCTTTACTTATTTTTCTCGATAGATCAGTGAATCTAAAGGGCTGCCAAATGATGGCTAGAGAACCGCTTCGATTGTGCTTCTTTTAGAAGCGCTGATTTTTAGTCCCAATGAGATTCATATAAACGCATCGAGCAAGATTCAGCTGTGGACGCGAAATTGAAACTTTTTGTGATACATATATATGTTTTAAATACAATTAAAGGGTTTTCGTTAAAGGTGAAAGTTTTGTTTTCTCAGTAATGCCTTCCGGAAAGCCTTTAATGATGCGGAGCAGTTAACTATAAAATTATTTAAGAATAAATGCTATTCCAAACGGAAAATTACAAGCAAAATTTGTCGGCCTGAAAGTGTCATTAGAAATTTTTTTAAAAAAAGATAAAACATATGGTGTTAAGGCTCCAACAAAGGGTAATACCACAAATAAGTAATACCCAGGTATTGAAGGAGATAGGATAGTCAGTTCATGCCTAGTATGTGGTGATATCTTCAAGGTTTTTCGCGCATTATTTTTGGTTATATTCTTTGCTAAAGCTTTTGAATATCTTGACAAAACTTTTATAGTTTTCACAATTTTTTCTTACTTTTCAAGCGCAGTCTGAAACCAAATTGTTCGGCTGGCATGTAGGTTGGTTAATGTGCAGAGATTTTGCCTATGCTAAAAGCTAAGGCTGGCTGATATATACATCATGGCTGGCTCATGAGAAGCAAATTTTTAACAATGGTTTCCGCATCTCGGTAGTACCAAAGAACATGGATGTTAGATGTTCTTTGGTATTACTTATCTGTGGTAATACAAAATTATCCTTCCGCCACGAAACAACAAAATACCGGCTGTCATCTAAAGCAATTATAGACAAACTGAGCCTTGTTGTAACACCTCGTCACATTTCACGTGTTTTAAGTACTACGTCAAACATAAAATGAAGGAAACTTGAAGAAAAACCTCGCCTAACTACCACTTACAAAGAAAAGAGACTGAACTTTGCTAGAAATAATATGTGTTGGACAATAGCATGACAGAAAGTTATTTTTTCTGATGACAAAAAATTTAATTTAGATGACCTGGATTGTTGCAGTTGCTACTGGAATGATTTAAAAAAAAACCGACCAAGTGCGAGTCGGACTCGCGCACGAAGGGTTCCGTACCATTGTACAAAATTTAACACTTTACTTTTTATTTATTTTTTCAAATGAGAGTAGGCGCCATGTGAAAAAAAAATGCTGTCATTTGAAAAAATAATGCCTTCTTATGATAATAATAATGAATGAGAATAAAACCAGGAAAAAAACGCCGAAAAAATCACTTTTCTTGTATGGGGGCCCCCTTTAATTTTTAACTTTATTTTATTTTTATTATTTATTGTAATAGCGGCAAAAGAAATACACACTCTGTGAAAATTTCAAATGTCTCCCTTTTACGGTTAATGAGATACAACCTGGTGACGGACGGACAGCGAAGTCTTAGTAATAGGGTTCCCGTTGTTACCCTTTGGGTACCGAACCATAAAAAAGACGACGAGTTTAGATTAAAAATGAATTTCGTTGGCGGTAGTGTTATGATACTGGGTGCATTCTGAATGAATTCAGAGATATACATAGATCTTTTGAAAGACGTTTTGATCACTCATCTGGATAGTTGTGATGAAGAGGACATTCTTTTCCTACAGTATAACGAATCCATCCGTATTTCGAGACAAGGAAAGGATTAGTTTGGATACAAAAATAGATGCTTGCTTGACTGGCCCGCTTGTAGTCTTGGCTGCAAACATAGAGAACCTCTGGGTGATTATCACTGTCGAGTTATATTTAAAAGGACGACAGTATAGCAACACAAATGACTTAAAACTATCCATCCATAAGTGCTGGTCTGAAATTGGCTTTGATTGCCTGAAAAATTTAACTGATCAATGCCTAAATGAATTTTTGCTGTCATTCAATGTAAAGGAGGCCACAGTAAATACTAAATGGAGAGATAATGCCAAAAATATTAACTTCTTAACCTATTTTCCTTAATAATGGTAGGTGCGTTCATACGAATGTCTAACTTATATTGTTTATTTATATAACTATAATCTGACTAACAAATAGCCTATGTGGTTACCTGTCTAGTATGGCTTAATCTCAGAGCATTCTTCGTGCACGAATTAGTTATAATACGACAATCAGCGCCCTAATGAGACATTTCTGCCTCGATGAGATCCGGGGGAGCCAGTACATGCTTGGCTCTTTACTGGTAGAAGTGAGACCTTTCTATCATCTATGATCGATCTATGGGTCACGGCGTCCGGTTGTATCAGCGCAACTCCACGTCGAGAGTGATGAGCAAGCACATTCGTTGATATGCCAGACTCAAAAATATACTCTCGCTGCCCGCGATAAGTTGCTCCTATCAAGGGAGATGTCGAGGTAAAAAGCATACGCTTTTCAGGGTTCCTCGACCCCGTGGTACCATGTTAGCAATGTTGGCTACCTAAATGGTATGGCTGCGAAATCCATGACCTTATTAAGGCCATATTTACTCAAAGTGGATTAGATTCCTTTTATGAAACTGGACAAATCCAACAAACTTCATCAACCTTGCCGCTTTTCTTAGGGTGTTTGTTTGAGATCTTATTTATATTCGATTCTCGTGTGCACATAAATTTGTGAACATGACCTCTTTGCCATAGTACTGTAGGGGTACTAAGGAAGGCGGCAAGGTTGATGAAGTTTGTTGGATTTGTCCAGTTTCATAAAAGGAATCTAATCCACTTTGAGTAAAAAATGGCTTTAATAAGGTCACCTCTCTGCCATAGTAACCCTATAGTACTATGGGAGAACCCTACAGTACCCACTGAATCAAAGATTTCATATTTGTCTCGCAGGGCATTGCAGAAGTGAGTACATAGCTTCCGTGTATGCTATATCTATATCATCATAACATAGACACTACAGTGCCTACGTTGGGAGATCTAAAGCGCTTCTCGGTAACAACAATGTTCCAACAGTACTAAAACAATTCTATTCGTTATGTATGCATGATTTCCCTTTACATATATTTTTGCATGGCAAAATTGCACGTTACAGACTCCCTTTCAACCGCCTAATCTGACTGACAGTAGTAACGGCTTCATCCATTCTTCAGGAGTATCATTTTCGACTTATAACACGCGTTTATTTTTGCAACATATTAATTTTATTTTCTAATCCTTTGGCCCAATAGTCTCATTTGCAATTCAACATTAAAAAATTGAAATCTCATTATTAGGTCCTCTGATGCGGAGACAATTGTTGAGCTTTAATGTCGTTAATTCATTCCGAATCAAATATGTAATAAAAACATCAAAAACTTCCTTAACGAGAACCTTAATCCTTTGAACATCTTCATCATGATGCTCATAGACTTCATCGTAGCAATTGTCTGAAATCTGTGTACGCAAGTAATGTGGTTGTATGTACTTTGTTAAGTGAAAGGTCGCTGAATTTGATGTTAAGGTCAAGTGCAACAATTTCATATCAATTCAAGTGGCGGAGTAGCTTTTTAGCGACTCATACATAGTGAGTTAATGTTTATCTTGTTAAGTGCTTTAATAATTTATTCTTTGTCTCATAGTTAGAGTTTTAGCTTTAGTAAGTATTTCTAGGTTTATTTCCCAGCATGTAGTATCTCACCATTTTTTCTTTATATAGCCAATCTGAGTGTGTCGATGGTTGTTTCATGTTGCTCGGGTTTGGCTAATTGCTTGATGGGTTTCATGGGTCAAAGTTTCAATATTTGCTCACTGAATGTAAGAATTATGGTACGTAAAAGATTAAGGAATTTAATTAAAATCAATATTTATCGTTCTGATAGCACAAATGGTATTGGAGGTCAGGTTACTATATATATTTACCTGAAAGAGGAGTTGAATTCCAGGCTTGTGGAATCGAATTTGCATGTATTGAAGTGAACTTCTATGGAGAGATTTATATTTTAAAGTCTGTTTACTATCATACCACTTGCTTTAATTGTGAAAACCCCACACCGATTTCTTTAAGCTGTTATTTGAACATGAATATTTTTCGTAATGGCCGGACCTTTGATGAGTTTTTACTCTTGATACAATCTGTGTATCTAAACGTGATTAACTATGCTTAAAATTTATTTTTATGGTACAACGATTTAATCTTTCCTTGCTGTATCTCCTTCTTACTGGTTGGTGGGTTTTATGTCCTAGGCAAGCTTATTCACCTGGATTCCATCACCTACAAATGCTCTTCATGAGTTATAATGTTAGTCGAATCATCTTAGTACGTTAGCGACGTTTTTGATTTTGATTTTTGGAGTACACTTTTGAGTGTAATGCCGAATTATCGAATAAATCGGTGTGTTAGGTCGACGGCCATTTTTAAAAATGGCTAAACAATTTTTTTTAAATATCTCACCTCCCTTTGAAGCTACGAGAAAGTAGAACAAATCAATTTTTTAATATCAATATTACGTTTAATAGTAAAAGTTAGTAGAGAATCATAAACAAGGAAATTATAATCGTTCGTATTATCAGTAGAGGGAGGATAAGTTTTGTTTTTTAAATGTCTTACCTAAATTCCTCTAGAATAACAGCGGTAGCGTCTCTAATGATGAGTAGTTTTTCTTTTCTTTCCCTTTCCTGTTGTCATACTAATTTTACGAACAAGAACAAATTTATTAACGGGTATTAAGGTACAGATTTTTGATAGTTTTACTGGAAAATGTAAAGTCAATTTACACACACTTCTTCTTGTTTTATACTTGTTTTAATGTGGGACTTCTAGTGTATTTAAATTGATTCATAAATGGGCACTCTTCAGCAGTGGAGTAACTAACGATGTATGGGCTCCCTCGCAAATTAACATACTTGCCTAGGAAAATTTAGTTTTTTTGTGTCAATTGTAAGGAAATATTTTCTGAACTTCGGATGTATGATGTTTTCCATAAATATGTACGGGGGACGAAATATTCCCTTCCCTTTTTTAATTTTTTTTTTCAGCCAGAAATTTCCACAATATAGTAGAACTCCCACGATCTCCCAAAAATGCCTTCGCTCCACTCACTCCAAGCCAGAGTGCAGCAAACAAATAAAAAGGTTTCGTGGGTAGCACGAGCGGTGTTCCCAAGATCTTAAGTTAACGTAATACCATAAAGCTTTTACGATTACATCAGAACTTTCAGATTGAGCTTTCAAATATTGGTTCGCAAAGCAAACTTAATCTTGTCATCTGTTGTTTAGCATTTTCTGCTTTATGGTAATACTCTTCTCTCATCTATACGAGCTCTGATGTATGCTAGTAGCGTGTAGGCCTCACTTGAGGAAGTCAGTCAAATATTTCTCAGAACATTATTTACAGTGTTTCAGGCGTACCTTTTTTCTCCGTTTAAGGGCGGGGTAAGGTTTCAAAAGCGAAAAAAGGCATATTTTCGTGATTTTTTTGCGGTGATATGAACAATACTGTTTTATTCAATTTATCTACATGTTGTGGTACAACTTCTGAAGTATGTCAGAAAAAATTTCAATAATGATAAATACGCCTGCGACGGCGAATCTCCGAAGGCGCCTTGAAAAAAGTTGTTTTGCGGTGAACAATACAACTCGTTACCGGATCATCTGAAACAAAAAAATCGATATGCATTTTAAGGGTGATATGTTTCCTTAGACAATCAGGGAGAGTTTTTTTTTTATTTTTTTAATTGTTTGCAGCATTTTGAAGTGAAAAACGCGATTTTAGGTAAAAAGATGTTAGTTAATTTGTTATTAAAAAATAGAAAAAAATGGTAAAAAAAACACTTTCTGATTACCTGTTGATTTATGTGTAGAAGTAATGTTTAAATTTTCATAAGGATCGGTTAAGTAGATTTTAAGCTCTAATTTTCACAAACTTCACGAATGACGTTTTCGGGAAAATCGATTTAAAGTTTTTTATTTATGAATAACTTCGAGAAAATTTTAGCTATGTACACAACCGTTCAGCAGAAAGTGTGCCTGTAAACTGAGATATATTCGATGTACCCGAAAATATACAATATATACAAGGTCAGTTTATAAACTTTCAAAGACACATAGAAGGAGAAAGGAGTTCGGGGAAACAAAGGGACTTGAAGCTGCTTCCTAATAGGGGTATCGCGCAGCTGCCGGACAGGTATAAAAATCGAGTATCAATGCCGGTCGTTTGAAACGCTGTAGCTCCGTTAGTTTTGCTCCGATTGACTTGAAATTTGTACACAATACTCTCGACATATCGTGCATTAAAAAAAATAAATGATTTAAAACCTTAGTCCGCAAGAATAAATACAAAGATTCTCGACTTGTTTATTGTTGTACCATCGCTACTGTCTAGCCAGCATAGTTGCAGCTTCTCAAAGCCTATGATGGTATGAATACCTTTAGATGGAACTGAAATAATGAAATCATTACAGAGTTAATATATTTTTTATTCAGAAACCGAATTTTATTTGAGCGAATTTAACTGTTTATTACTCCAGCGTTGTTATTTTATGTGGTTTCAAATTTTATGACTTCATATGAAAATATTAATTTTGTAGGTTTCCGTGCCCCCCCTCCCCCCCCCCCCCCCCCCCCCCGACAACCGCCTGGCGGGACCCGTACGTCAGTGCTCTTCAGCATTTTCAGATAGATATTCATAAACAGATTCCATTCTTTTCTCTACGTTATCCCAAAATAGTCCCCGTCTTTTATTTTCCTGTATTACTCGCGGAAAGTACAAACTGCATTGTATGTGAAAAATTGGTAATAACAGCAACAAGATTAGGTACGTTCACGATGCGTATCAAATATTTTGGAAACTTCATCTTTCCGAGTCCTTACGTTGTTTAAAATAGTTTCTGGAGCCGAATTTCTGCTATGCGAACTTTCTTACTTTTTTTTTTTGTGTTACTTGCCTTTAAGGAAGTCTTCATATACCATTTCGTCATAGATGAAACAACGACCTTTGAAATCAAAAACGTGTTGATAATCTTCAATTAACGGCGACGCGGTGAAATTCTTTCCTCTTTAACATACATTTAAGACAGAATCTTTTTAACATGCTGTATGCACACGTACTGCATTGAGTGATCCTAACATGTGTAATGTGTATATTATCCTATTCTCATCTAATCTTCAAAAGTGACTGCACATCTCTACTCGTTGATATGCAAACGATTCCTTCACTCAAAGTTGTTTTTTTTTACATATAAAACAGTCCTCCATTTCAATGCACTTACACGCGAAAAAATAGAAAACTATTGGTATTTCACACGGAACATGAAGAAAACTAATATTTCGCACCGGAAAACAAATAACACCAGCAAAAGTATACACGTTGTATACACCAAGGTGTTATAACTTAAGACAGTCATAAAATTAGTCATATTGAATAGTATTAAGTCAATATGTTTTCTCTACTTTTTCTTGACTTAACTGGTTTTCTGACCGTCATTGAGTGAAACGTTGAAAATTCCATATACATTGTCGATATGTTAATAAAACAGCCACATAAAATTTTTCATGCTCTAACAAAATTGATAATAAACGATGTCCACGTAATTGTAACGAAAAACGAGGAAATTTGAAAAATGTTAAGGGCCTGTCTCCAAATCTAAATCTTCGTCTTGTTATTAGTGACGTCACACAACTCAGCTCAGACCTTATAAGAAATAGACGAAGACGAAGCTGAATTGTCTGAATCCGTGTGCTCATATTGATATTTGACGTTTTATTAACAGCTTGTGCTGTTTTAAATGATGTTTGTATTTCTCGCCCATTTATCAATTTAAAACCAAGCTATCTTGGCTGTGAAATGCAAAATGTGTCAGGGTTATAATCACAAGATAGTCATCTAACTTTTGACTATCATAAATAGCGTAAAATTCACCAAAAATAATAAATTTTTGGCGACTTGAATTACATATATTGTACTCACTTCGATAAGCTATAGTACAATCAATAAAGACTAATTTTATTACAGCCATAAAACATGACTATGAATATAAGCCTAATAATTTTGTTGCCTGCGCTATGTTTATGCTTCATTTTGTCAGCGTTCGCTATTTTTCCATCAAAATCAAGATAAAGCTAATGGAATTCGTTTGAATAAGTCGATTCTAAACAGATGTTTAAGCTGTTATACAAAACAGCAAAGCTCGGTGACATAAACATCAATTCGGAAAGAGCTTGATTCGGTGTTACGTCAGTAGCTGTTATAACAAGATGAAGATGAAGACGAAGACTTGGACTTGGGCAGACCCTAAGCTTGCGGAAAAATTTATAACACAAAAATTGTAGAGAATTTCAAGATTAAAAAATACTTCTTTCCCGCAGCTCTAACGGGATGTGTGGTATTTATAAAAATATTTAATCAATTTTACAACATTGCAGTGAAACGTACACAGCCGCATTACACTCATGAGGGCTCTCTCCACCAGACGTCCAAAAGTCATAAACGTAACTTTAGTTAGACATAGAACGTTCAGCTAAAATAATTGAACTAGCTGCACCGTTTCGCTGTTCTTATTATTGTGTCGAGTTGATTCTCTTTAAATAAGTGCGATATTTTACAATGGGAAAATACGCTGGTAGCCCTATTAATATGAGCGAAGGTTGGATGAATGTAATGCTGAATTTTATTCCAGCACTGAGATGAACCTCATTTATATACATTTATATACATATGATGACCAATTCAATGATTGCCCTTGTGAATAAATCACAAGGTAGGTCCCGAGAAACCAAAGTTGACATCACACGGAGTGTATTACGTTGGTAGGTCCCGTATTTGAGTGGGGTTTAATCTCTAGTTGAGATTCAAGCCCGCCTCACAAAGGGAAGATTATTTAGCGTTGGTGCGTCCAGCTACCAGTTTATTGTATACTATAACTCATTAGTTTTTCTAGAATTTTGTAGATCTTATTTGTAGCTCACTGAGAATATCTTACTCACAAGAACCCTTTTCTTTCTCTTGGAGGCGATCAGCCCTAAGGTGACATTACTATATATATGTGTTTAAAGAAATAAAAGTTAATGGTGAAAGGACATATATGTTTTGTTTTTTGTTTTGTTTACTGACCCTAACAATCCGTTACATATTATCAACAAATTGGTTATTCTTTTACTTTTTTCTAAATAGGAATATACTATCCATAAAATATGAAAAATTACTAACAAATGATTAAAAAATACTTGAATTTAACTGGAACTGGACGACTTCAATTACACTTCATTTTAAATTATATTTCACCTTCCTTGCTTCGCTTTCACAAAGGAATGAAGAAAGATAAAATACAGTCCGCACTTCGAAGGCGAATAACAAAAGAGAAAGGACATTTTTAGGGCAACACTATTTATCTCCCATTCACTCGTACATTAGAAGCACTAGACCTATTTGTCAGTATCCATTAGAATTTATTGATGAGCTGACAAATGAGTTGGGGAAGGACCTAATCGAAGCTATCAATAAAAAAGTTAGTTGTCGTACGACCACATAATGTACATTCACATGTTTTAGTTAACATAAGAGGCGCAGCCCGTACCGGTACCAGAATTTGTTAAACTGATGAGCATTGGCTACCAGGGCAGTTATTAAGTTTGATTCTTGATGAAATAGTTAAATCTATGGAGCTCAATATTAACTATCAATGTATGTGACAAGATCCTTGATAAACTAATAATCAGGTCTTCAGCCTCTCACTACTCAACAAACATTTTAAGGTCAAAACGTCGTATGTATGGACCTTTATGACGTACATGAAACGTCTTTTTTAAGGTTAAAAGGATGATCAATAAACCGTCATTCGTACATCGGGGGAAAAGAGATCAGAGCCAAAAAGGCGTCAAATTGTCGGCAGTTGGTCGTTTTAATGACAACAATGTCTCACTTAAATACCATGAAAGGAAGGTAAAAATAGTCCTTATTCACGTCCATGAATGAAGTTTTAGGCTGTAAATGAGACGTCTTTTTTAAAGTCAAAAGGATGATCAATAAACCGTAATTCGTACATCAGCCGAAAAGACGTCAGAGCCAAAAAGGCATCCAAAAGTCGGTAGTCGGTCATTTTAATGACGATAATGTTCCATTTAAAAAACATCAAAAGGTTACGTCAAAACAGTCCTTTTTCTGAAAGATGGTCAGACGTCCAATATATAGACTTCCATGGTGAAATTAAAATGGTTTTTTTCGGTCACAGCAAGATATACATGCACATTGCCGGAAATCCACAATATCTAGAATTATTTGATTTAAGGCCTGCAAAAGATCCTGAGTATATTAAACTATTTCTGCAATACAAACCAAATAAAAAAACAAAACAAATAAAAAAAGTGTATTCATTTGTACTATGTAGTTACATATTTTTGCACTTTACTCTAAATTATTAAAAAGAACGTTTATCCATGAAAAGTTAATAATTTTCAATTTCATAGTATTAAAAAGGTAATATTTAAAATATACATTTTTCTGCGTCACTTCTGCTTCTATTAATAATTCGCTCTTTTGAGTTTATAAGCCAGCTTCTAATGTTATTATTACTTTCTACCTGGGTAGCTTCGGAATTATTTTTATAATGGATTCATGAATTGTATCGAAGATATTAATGAACTCAGAAAATTTTAATTTGTATTTGATTCCGGCCCAAGAAAATTGTTCAAAAACTTCATCAGTCCCAAGAGTTTTGAAGCATTTTCTAAGTGATGATCCTACACCTTTTCTCCCAACTTGCCGAAATTTTTCAGTCGGTAATAAAATATATTATTATTGTCTATTAATACTTCCGAATTGATTTTAAATTACCATCTGTTGTTTAAGGAATGCATTTTCAGCCAAATTTAATCAAGCTCATTTATGCCATCTGGTAACATTATAGGCAATGGAATCAAATCGAAAGTACTGGTCCTTATTGTTGAACTGACGCTTGAGATATTTCATTTCATTAAAAAGGCCTTGAACTCCTTCATTAAAAAGCTTAATACTTCCCAATAAACCTTGAAATATAGCTGAAGCTTTAGACTGAAAGTCAAGAATTTCAATAGCATATTAACTTGATGTTGATTTCGATTTAAAGTACTCACAGTTTTCTGAACTGCCACATTTGAGACAACTCGTTGTACAAGATGTATTTCCAGCATTTATCATAACATACGGAATATTTACCGAAAGGCGTTCCAAAGATCACAAATTGTTGATATTGGCTCCGTGTGTCTAAATCTGGGCAAAAATAATCTGAATTTGATGTCAAATTTAAAGGTCAGTAGTTCGTTTGAAATTGACTTCTTTTAGGCAATAACACCTTTTTTATGTTTATACATATGTATATCTACTGTTTTATTTTATTTATTGCAACGATTCTTAGAAATTTATGAAAGTTTTGTTAATTATATATGTTCTTAACTCTACCACACATAACACAAAGCTATTTAAAATTTTCGAACTAAAAATTAATAATTTTTAATTCTGAGCCTGAACAAAACAACTACACAGTATAAAGTTTCAAATACGACTGGTACATTGCACGAAATTCTCTCTGATTCGACGAAATGCAACTGTTTTCTGTCCTAACTGTATATTTAAACAAAGTGCCCATAAAACTTTTCGAAAGGACTTCCAATGACGTCAAATTGTTAGAAGTCTCTCTGTGTGTCTAAATCATAATTCTAAAATTACGTGAATATGACCACAATTTTGAAGTTCATCTGAAATTTACTACATTTGTACCGCAATGGTAGAATGAGATATTGAAATGACCTATATAAGGCGCCGAAATGAAGTTTCCTTTTGTACTCAATTTGAAATCGTACATTGACGTTTTATTAACCCGTTTGGTCTCAACATGTCCTAACTATCCATAATATGAACCGATGGTCAAATGACCACAAATTAATGAAAATAAATAATAGAAAATAAAAAAATAGATTAATTTCTTAATATGTCGTACATAGGACGTCAGAAGGATGTTCAATTTTTGGGTCAATTTGAAGTCATTAATATTCTATGGACTGACTAGTCACTTTTTGCCTGCGTCCGCTTCTCATCATCCTTTATACATATCAATGATATTTGTTACGTAGTTAAGGATGCAAACATTTATTTATATTTATTATATCTATTTATTCCGGTCTTCGTAGACTATGATTGTCTGTGTCTAATCTGCCTACAAACACTCGAATCTAGTAAAAAGCTTATTATTGCCTCTCTTTACTTACGGAAATGTAATTTTTCCTAACTGGACAGGCTGGAAATAACTTTTAACGACTGTGTTCGTTTCATCTATGGTTTACGTCGGTTTGACCATGTTTCTTAGAAACTCGCTTCTTCAATCAACAATCCCTGGATTTCTAACTTAAACTTATTTTCAATAGTCACGCGAACCGAATTACCTATTCGATTTATGATTCTGATTCCTCATTCATCTCATGTTGTTTTTCATAGTTCATTCTTTGGTCATATCCTTTACTTATGGAACACTCTACCAGTTACTGCTCAGCTTGTTACATTGATCGGTGCTTGTAAGAGACTTAAGGCTAAAACACAATTTGAGCGACACGATAAAAACGCCGTAAAAAACGCCGTACATAACATCCGTGAAAATACAATGGGAGCGACAATAGCTGTCAATCCCCAATTAAATTTATTCTGTTATTTGTGTTGTAAAGTAAAAATAGAAAAAATTTCAACGAATAAATTATAAAAGATTATTAAAATTGCATGTGTGGCCGTTTTGCTAATGAAGATAAAAAACAGAACCCACATAGAAGAAGAGGTGTGTCCAAGAGTTATCTAAAACTAAGCCGGAATTGGGTTTTTATGCGGATGCTTTTGTTTTTTGTATAATACGGTGACATTTTACCACCTCAATAAACTTTTCTTCCATTTTTTATTCAACCAACTTTGATATTTACCACAGCATTGTTATTTACTGATATTTTTAACTTATCAAGTCATAACTATGATTGCAATGAACGTATAACAATAAATATGAACGCAACCCAAAATCATAATTTTGCTAAACGCACCCTAAACGTGCGACAAATTTCAATTTTCATTTAAGTTCGACGACAACGTCGAACGATGTCGTCAGCATTTTATTTTATACCATACACTGCCATGTTATTAGAACCCAAATGACAGGGTTTTTTACGGCGTTTTTGTCGTGTCGCTCACATTGTGTTTTAGCCTTTATCAAGACTGATTTATAGTAGCGTCCTTTCGTTATTCGCACAAAGTATTTATTTATTAAGAATGAATTTTTATTTGAATTCTATTTACATATTTTTGTTTTTTTGTTACCTTTCTCTTTTCTCAAAATTTATATTTGTTTTAATTAGTTTAATTTCAACAGATAATTTTAAATGGAAAGTGGTAAGAGTTTTTTACTCTTGCGATACCCGTACAAAGTACGAGTCTACAGGCAATTATCAACCTACTGCATATGAGCAGAGAAAATTAAAAAACAAGTACCGAGGTACTGTCAGTTTCTGGCCTAAAGCCGAAGACCAAAAATTCCATAAAGACATTTTTGGGAGTATAGGTACTGTGTGTAAAGTGTTTCGATCAGCAGTAGCAGGGCGATCTCATCAGGACAGCAATGAACCCTGAAACTTCCTGCTATCTACACTACAGTGAACTCAGATATATATAGACTTATTTAAAAATCTATATGTGAATCATTTTAAGGAATTCGGCATCCCATTTCTAACTAATAAGTGGAAAATGGTAATGAGTTTTTACTCTTTCGAGACCCGTAGATAATTATAAAATTTTCTTTAAATCTAAGTTTTTCTGTAATTATCTCATTTTTTAAAAAAATTATATCTTCCTAGTATGATTTTGTTGTCAGTTATATTTCAATTACTAGCTCATTAGACCGTCATTATAACTGTACTAGATATTAGACCGTTGGTCTCATCCAGGAATAAGGATATTGTGTTGTATGGTATTGTATTAATCTTATTGGTAAATACCTTCACTTTTGGGTGCAGAGCTCTTAGCACTTGATTTCTGCTCTATTATATATACAGTTAAACATTTCGTATTGATGAGGCAAATGTAAAATAGAAACTTGAAATGAAACCTTTTTGTCGTCGTACTTTTATCACAAAAATACTTATTCTTTTGGCAAAGTTAAAGCCTCTGCCTTTCGTTGCTACGTACATCATCATCATACATATTTTCAGCTGAAAGATTGTAGGAAAAATTAAAGTAAAAAAAAAAATACTACCAATTGAAAAGGGACAATATGTACTTACGTACATTTGAAAATAAGGTAAGCTTATACATCCAGATGAACATGCAGTAATTAGTACGAACGTATTTTTTCTTTCTGACCCAATAACTGTATGTGATGACGGCTTATTAATTTCTCTCATAACATTTTGTTTTGGGGATGAACAATAGTTTGTTTTATTCAAAAATAATAAACAATTTTATTTAGTGTACCTATTCTATCATCCTCTATGGTTTTTTCAAAAATAAATTATGTTGCTACTACGAGCTAAGGAATAATTATGGCGAAAAGGTATTTTTATCTGATTTTCTTACAAGAATTTTCAATCAAGTCAAGAACCTTTTTGCTTTTCATACCATAGCCCCATTTCTTCTATAGTTTTTATACAAAAGAAAGGTTTTCTTCCTCAGCTATTGACAAGGCTTAGCAAAATTTCTTTTCTCCATGGGTTGAGTCTGGATGAAAGGGTTGTGTATTCATACAATGCTTGTTGAAGACTTACAATCGAATATTTGCTTTTTCCAATCGCAATCTTTACGTAGTACATTCGATTCATTATAGCGCAAGTGAAAATTTTTGAATCTGTACCTTCATCACACATTTAACCCGACTTAAGAATTTTCAAGGGCATTTATCTGATGGCTTTTTAAACGGAAACTAATTATAAATAAGAGAAAAATTATAATTGGTCTAAGACCCTAGATGGAAATAAATTTTAAATAAAGTAAAAACCAAAAGTTTTGTATGGCACCACCAAGGAGGGGTTGCCAGATTTAGTTTATCTTTGAAAATTTATTTACTTTTCTTATAAAAGCGCTGCATTCAAAATTTCAGCGAGTTCTCAGGAAGAGTCCAAATATATAGTGATAAACCAAAGTTTGGTATAGCAACACCAAGTAGGTGTTGCCCGATTTAGTTCATTTGTGAAATTATATTTATCACTGCTATAAAAACATAATGTACTAAATTTCAGCTCTCTACGCTTACGTGTTTTAAGGCAGTGCCTACATATATAGTGAGTCGCCCGATTGGTCCCATTTGCGAACTTAAATTTACTCTTTTTTTAAAAGCCCGTTTGCAAAGTTCCAGCACTTGAAGTGGACTCGTTCTCGAGTTTGCATGAGGACGGACAGACGGACAGACAAACGGACAGACGGACAGAAAGACAGAGAGACAGAGAGACGGACATGCAAATCAAATCAAAATAAAAAATAAAATAAATAAAAAAAAAAATTTGATTGAGACATGAACCAGACTATTTTAGACAAATTAACTCTTATTGTTCATTTGTGCGGTAAAATTAGTAGAGCATAGACCTTCAAAAAGCCGAAAGTAAACAATAATGGCAATGCGAGATTAAGTTGGAATAATCATAATAATATCAAGTCACAAACATATTGAAGAAATATAGTATAGTAAATATTAATATAGTAGGTATATAATATAGTAAATGTGCAAGTTTGATTTTTGAAGTGGTTTTTCGCATATATTTCTAGAACGGTTCATCGGACAGTTAAAATGAATATAAATAATTTTATAGAATTTCGTATTCTGAAGAAGTTTTTAGTACAATAAAAATTTCTAGGACTGATCGTTTTCACAGAATACGTAAAAAACCTAAATTTGTTTATGGCACCACCAAAAACATGTTGCCCGATTTAGTACATTTTTGAAGCGTTCTCAGGCAGTGTTCAAATATATAGTGAAAAACGAAAATTTTGTATGGCTACTCTTCGAAGGAGTTACGCGATTCATCCCATTTTCGAACTTGACTTCACTTTGTTTTTAAAAAGCCTGTGTACAAAATTTCCGCTTAAGTGCACGAATTTTCGAGTTATCGTGAGGGCGAAGAACAGACATACGGGCAGACAGACGGATAGACGGACGGGCAGATGGACAAGCAAAAATTATAATATTTTGTAATATTCTAAGTGGTTGTCCAATCTATTTTTCTCTGCTAGCTTTATTTCTGTACGTTACAAACGGAATGACAAACTTAGATTACCCTATGATTTCATCTAGGATATAAAAAGTATGTAAAAAGGAAGGACTATGTTACCTAGTATTGCAAAAGAAGGTTATGTAAGCACGGTTGAAAGACCAATTGAGCTGAGTGTAGAAGCTAATGAATTTGTGAAAAGCTAACGAGTTATAAACTCATAATAAATGAAGAATAGAAGAATTTTTAAGAATTTTTATTTTTAACGATTCTAAATCAAATCATAAATACAAAAGGAAGAAACAAAACCCTCGTCCGGGATTTGAAACTGCGACCTTCCGCTTGCCGGGTGACTGCTCTTACCACTGAGCTAACGAGACAGATGATTTTTCCTCTTGTATTTCTTAATTTGTAACTAGCCTACTAAGACACGTTTTGCTTTCAGCTGGCATTAACCAGTAACAATGAAAGCACACCAATAAATTGTAAATTCACTTTTCATTTATTTTCTAACAAGTGTAGGTTCGATTCCTGGCCGTGGGGAAAATAAATCACAATAAATGTCAAGAGGGAAAAAGAATGCGAAATGTTCCATTCTGGATTAGATTACTTTTACTGTTTTATAGTTCGAAAATAAATTAGGCAGTGTGTTTGTCTCGGCTTTTCATTCAAATAGTATGAAAAAGTGACATACATTAATATTATATAAGCTATAGAGCCTAAACTACTATCCATACCAGGATAACAGTTTTCCTGTAATTTTAAGTTTGACTCCTTAGCTTCTGTAACGATCACGTTCCTAAGTCATGACCTATTCCTATTATGCTATCACCTTATAGGAGGTAGTGGTGACGACAAACATCAATCTATACATACAAATTCAATGCAAGAGAAAAAAAAACAACACAAATTTATAATCGCCTGCGGGCATCAGACAACAAAATTTCGCATGGCAGAATGAGAATTTTGCATAACACGCATTGTTTTCGATCTGCTGAGAATCCCGTATAAATTCCAAACCACTGAATCCACCAATCATACAAAGCGATCTATCCATTTAACAAGAATTGATTTCTCTGGCGAGTGCGATTTCAGATAGGTTTAACTGTGTATTTTTATCGACCGAATCAATCATATGGCTTAACTTAAGCCAGTTGTAGCGGGTTATCAGTCATGATCATTTTGCTAGATCACAGATCACAGTCAGATCAATTGCCGACAGAAACAGATCTATAAATTTCGTTTCGGTCTATCATCCGAGCGCGCTTTCTTTTAGCAAAGTGGCAAGTACATATTTGTGGTGATCATATTATATTATATACCATACATTGGTTATTGCGGTAATATTATAATTACCTCCAAGGTAACCTCGAATTTAAAAGAAAATTTAAACGAATCGCAGTACTACATAAGTTCGTGATCGCGAATTCCTCCCATAGTGCGTAGCACCGGTTGTTTTTTTAGTGAAAGCCTAAATAAATAAAGGAAAACATAAAACAAAGGTGAGAGCGGCAGGTTTAAAAAGAAAAATAATAAAAACTAATGAATCAGGCAATGTATAAATTAATACTGGATATAATCCTCCCTTTAGGAAATAAGCGCTAAAAGCCTCAATTGGAAGGGAACGGCGGAAGCGAGATTGCGAATTCGGTGGTCCCTATCATTCAGAACCTCCACACGATAAGACTGCAATTCAGGAAGGATAGGAAAACACAGCCATAAAGGAGTGGATAGAGTAGCAAGATATACTCTATACAAATAAGCCTGCACCAGCATATTCACAGAATCAGAGTGACAGCAACCTGCATTTTTTTATAGATACTAGTTCTTTTATTAGGGCTTTTAAAAATCAATAGGAACAGTTTTTTAGAGAACCATAGTGAAATCAGATCGTATGTTTTTTTCCTAGAATTCGGCATTATAATAGAAGTGTGTACAACTTTCTGTTATTTCTGAAGGAACGAGAATTGTAGCATCGCTGAACCTTAGCATATTAATCAACAGTGGGTGCATGCTATTGAGCTTTAAGAAGGCAGGATTTTATTTTCTTTGCGGTTATCTTTAGAACAGGTACTCCCAACAGCATCACACGAAGCTTCGGGGATGCACCGATAAGTGCCTACCTTATCATTTTATAATTTACCTATTTCTTTTCTAAACATAATTCGTAAAAACAAAAGGCATTCTAACCTGCACATAAGAACTATTTATAATTTTTTGGTTCAAAAGACTGCAGTCCAATTCTCAGTCCGCAGAACGATTTTTTTTTAAAATCAAGTAAGTAGGTAGCTAGCTTTCTCACTACTCATGATATAATTCTTTGATACTTGTAGTATTAGAAGTAGTGCGTATATATTTGAATTTGAATTATTTTTTTTGATTAGTTATAACTATTATCGCTAGAGTTTAACCTTTGCTAGCCGTACTCGCATTGAAGCATAATCTGGGCGCAAAGATGGGTAGTTAAGTAGTGATAATTTGCATGAATTAAAACCTTGAATTTTTTTTTTATTTTTTTCTTACATTTACATATCTATAAATACATATTATAATTAGCATAAGCATAGTCTATTGTTAGTATATAAATTCTCTTATGGAGAATCCGGGATAGCTTCTTTGTTCTTTGCGAGAATAAAATAATTACGTAATGAGTTAATTAGCCTTTTACGGGAGTACTTGTGGGCCGGGAGGATGACAGGGTGTCCGAACACAATGGGGACGTAAATACAATTAGGAGGGGAGAGGGGCGTATCTTAAGATATAGCTCTCGATATCAGGAGCTCTTGCCTTTGGTTTTTTTTTATTTCTCCTCGTTTTTTTTCTCTCTTTTCTCTTGGCAGTGATCAGCGGGGTTCTTTTTTTCATCCACCCCAACCCATGAGCTTTAGCCGGCCTTCGCTGATCTAGGAGCTCAGCATATGTCTTTCCATGTCTTTCCTTTGCTCGCTGAGACTTCTTTCTTAGTGAACAACCCTCTGCGATATCCAAGAGCTGAAGTGCTGTTACACTTCCTAAAGGCTACACTTACTATATACCTTACTTCACAAAATAATAAAATAGTTTTGATTAAAAGTAACCTTACCATTTTGCGGTCAATTATTCTCAACTGAGTAATAGTTGCATGTCTGTATGTGCAACCGTAGTCCGAATCTGCGCCCAGCTACATTTGAATTTATCGGACCATGGCACATTTACATATGCAATTATTACTCAGTTGAGAGTTTTAGTTCGGGAAATGGTAGTCATTTAATTAAGATAAATTGTTTTAAATAATTTTGTTAGGAAAGGAAAGAAATAACAATTTGACTACTGTTGGGAAGATAAGCAATCAGGTTAAAGATTATCAGAAGACCATTTTTCTCTATGAATAGTAGTTTTGTCAGTTTTGTCAGATTTACATAAGAGCTTTCCAAATATTTTAGAATGTTAGGACTAAGGAGCTCTCATGTGGTAGTGAGGGAGTCTGTTTCATGCGAAATCTTTTTTTGGAGGGTTTTGGTGGTGCCTAAATCCTAACCCATAGAGTCACGATCTAATGTGGTGTAATAACCGACGCGACACCTTATATCACTAATATACTTAAGACTGGCTATAGCTAGTCGCATCCAAGTTAGGCTTGTGCCATGCTTTAGAGGTAGAGACAGATGATTTGTAGCTGAACTTAAGTTGACTGTACCATGAACTTGAACACAGTCTTGAGCTAAATTTTCAACATATCCGTGGATTACAGCCATAGCGCAAACCTGAAGATCGACCCATTCCGTCAGGTGAAGTCCAATGGTAAGATTGAATTAAATCACCGAACCAATATTATTATATTCAGCTTAAACTCGTTCTTTGAAAAACGTCGGAATTCACCTTTTATAATTTTTTTTTTATTTTTCGGCAATTAATTAACAAGTTTTCGGTTGACTTCCAACCATTTTTATAAAAAAACAAAAAAAAAATCTGTGGTATTACTTTTGTGATAATTAATTAACTTTGTGTGAAAAGAACTTTGGTTGGTAACCGTTCCTTGAATATTTAATAGTTCAAAGTTTTTAGAAGTGTCGGGGAAAGTAAAATTATTTTATCCTCCTATGGGGCCAAAATAATGAAAGGTGAACACAATTCCAAAGCAGAATGGGCAAGATGAACCCAACCAGCGAGTGCTAAAGCAGACTAAGTTACCATCAAGACAAAAACTTTTTTTTAGAATTTTTAAAATTTTGTTTGTTCATATAAAAATATTGCCGTGGGGAAAGTGCACAAGGTGTATCGTAAATTAAGTCTAATTAAAAACCTTGTGTTTGGTAAAATTAAATTTTCATCGGAGCGAAAAGATATCCACAGAGATTTATGGTCTGCAACAAACTTTGAATATTTTTTGGGCGAAAGTGGTATAAGTAGGAAGGAACCGCACCGTGTCAGGTCGGTCTCATTTCTCACTTTCAAACTTGTTTGGTGACAAATTACTGCTTTATATTAGTCGAGGGACTTTGATCCCTTTAGATCATTCATTTAAAGTGCGAAAGTTTTTACTTTAAGGACGTGAAACAATTTTGTTTACCAACGGTGAATTTTGAACAGTTGGCAATATATCATTTTCAACTTTAATTTCCGTAGTTACATATATACCTATTTGCATTGACAGAGGTTCTTTATAGACGAAACAAGACAACTTTATAACTGCTACGTGCTGCTGATGACAACAGTGACCATTATAAATTTATATAGAGCCTTTATAGCTCCACCCGCTCATCGATTATCTAATTTGATTTATTTAAGTTTTCCTTTTATTCATTATGCAAAGCTGTCTGTCTTCGAGGGATATATTTTATGGATTTAATTTTTTATTTTCAATCTATGAATATTATATATTATATTAAATAAGAAAGTCAGAATTGAATAATGTGTTTTAGAAATCGGAATCATTTATAAATCGTAATAAGACAATTTGTAAAAGGATTGTACCAATACATTTTTATGTCAGAATAGTCGACATTATTTAGTCCTTGGCGGAAATATGTAGATACAAATCCAGGAAATGAAGCCCTAATCTGGTACACCAACGGCTCTAAAACCGAGAAAGGAGTAGGAGCGGAATATATAGTGTAAAGCCAAGAGCTTATATCTATCAAAGCCTAGGAAAATACGACTCGATATTCCAGGCGGAAGTTTATGCCATCACCAGATATCCCAACAAACAATTTTTGTCCTATATAAAGCTCGGAGCTCTGCTAGGGAATAAATCTTGCGAAATTAAGGTGTCATAATAAGCCGGATTATTGTCCCATCGAATTCTCAGGGAATAGCACTAGACTCTTATAGCGCTAAAGTGGACAATCCCATATCATGCTCAGGGAATAAAATTTAGTGTTGATATTGGAATAATAATTCTTATAATGTACTTATATCTTAATATCATGTTGATGTTCAGAGCTTATATATGATTTTATATATTATCTATTGTAGAAATTTAGAGCTACGACGTTGTTGGAAATTGGTCAACTTCATTTATATAGGAGATAAATATATGCCTATTTGATAACTTATATAGGAACAAATTATCCTATTTCGGAAACGCAATCATAATGTAAGATCATTAAAAGAAAATTGATCCTAGTTGAGTCTACAAATTTATTATTCATCTGGAACTTATTATGCATGCGCGAATTAGAGCTCTATAGAAAGTTTTCACTTAATACTAGGGACCGAATCAGTTATGAGTTTTTACGAAAAAACCTAATTTTACCTGTTATTCCTGACCGATAATAATTTGAAGCTAAAAAAACCAAGCTGGAAAGGATTTTTATTTTATCTGGCAAAAATAAAAAGCCAGCTTGGCTTTTTTTTTCGAGCTGGAAGTAAAATGTTTTGAAGCTGGTTATATTTTTGAGGAAGTATAAAAAGTCAAGCTGGTTTCTTACTTTTTCTAGCCGAGTAACATAAAAAAAAGATGGGAAGCAACCGAAAACGATAAGCCGCGCTCGTGCAGTTGTTAAAGTCTTAAGAGCTCCGGCTTTTTGGTAAGTTAATGATAACATCCTGAAATAATTCAGAAGCAGAGCACATCGTAAATCATACCTTCATTATTGATAATACTTAACTACACTGTTCAGTCCACCAACTGAATATTTTTCCCTTGACGCATCCAGGTAGGTATTTGCAGGAAATAAACAAAAAAATCCACAAAGAATCACTCAACAGGAACAACAACTCATATACTTATCTGATAATTAAAAGGCTGCTGTCCTCTAATTCTTGCATCAAATTACACAAAAAATCGCTCGATGACGATTCACTAACTAAAATGAACAAAATATTATTAAAAAATTAATTAATATCTACAAAACAATATGAAACTTACCTGAAATTACTTGATCTCCATGTACAAACACAAATTGACATGTCAGTCAACTGACATTACGTCAATCAGATGTTCTCGTAGCTGCAACTTGTATAAACGTCGCCATGGCAACGCCATGAGGAGTGCATCCCATGATCAACCTCAGCAGCTATAAAAAGGCGGTGAACGATAGCAAAGCACCCATTTCCAAATCAGACTTGATCTGTTCAAGTCCTAAGCCTTGGAGTCTGTTCTGAGCAAAATCCTTATCCAAAACAGAAGTTAATTCTGAAATCCTAAAACAGAAGTTAATTCTGGCCAAACAAATATTTGAGGTTAACTCAATCCCTATACTGAAATTGATTCTGGAATTACAATTGAGGTCAACTCATATTATTATATAGGAGTTGATCTTAAAACAAATACTTTACTTGAGGTTGACTCAAAGTACGTCGGCTAGGAGTTAATCCTAAGGATTGTAAAGGGAGGTTAACTCAACCAATTTCACCCAGGGGCTAATCCGAAGGTCTAGACAACTTTATACAAAAGTGAGTCCTGATCTATTTTCAGATGTTAACTCTGCAATAAATACATTAAGAAGTTAAATCTGATGAAAGTGGAAGGAACTTCCATCCCACATGCAGCATTACTCAATTCGCTCATAAAAGCGCACAAGCCCAATGGCACAAGTACCATCATTGCTATCCCATACGCAGCAACATTGAGGTTTGCCTTCATACATTCACGTACCAGCACTCTAAAAACTGTTCTCTAGAAGCACAGTAGGTTGTTACGTCACTTATAGCAGCAATACTAGTTGCTATATTCGTAAGAACATACACTCCATTATCACAACTCGACTGCCCTCACGTAGCAGTTCGAGCAAATAACTACGCAACTGCCCTCACGGAGCAGTTCGAGATAAATTTACTAATATGTGAGAACAGAGTAAAACTTCTCTCATAAAGAGCAACGCAGCACGGACCATTGCTACACCGCAATTTTAATTGACTTTGTTTTATTTGAAGTTTTTATTAGGTATTAAGTTTTATTGAACTTGTGAATTTTAAATTAGTATTAAGTCTGAATTAAGAATGAATGTGATATAGCTGTAAGAAAGAATTGAATTAGCACGATGAGAAAATAAAATTTTATACTTTGAATTTAAAAACTGAGTTATCTATCAAAACCGGCACCCCGTCACACACAATAATAATAAAGTTCACTACATAGAATTTTCGACACATTTATTACCGGATACAGGATATGAAAAAAAAATTCATAACTGGCCCGGACCCTGAAAATATGAAACCAGCTTGGCTTTTTATACTTCCGGCTTCGAAACCTGTTACTTCCAGCCCGAAAAAATAAGAAGCCAAGGTGGCTTTTTACTTTTGCCAAAATAGCAAGCCCAGTTGCCTTTTTATTTTTGCCATATAAAATAAAAAGCTCTTCCAGCTCGGTTTTTGTAGATTTTTTTTTAATAAAAAGTTAAGTTTTCTTTGCAGGAATCGAAACGGGTTTCACGAGACATCTTTTGGTATATTCCACAAAATTCCACGATCATGATTTATCCCAGCTTTTTTTGTTTAAAGTTTTCAAAATACCAGTTATTTTCGGTCCCTGCTTAATTCAGAAGAAGGAACTATAAAATATGATTAACATATTATGAGGATATTTCTTAATATTAAGATTAATTTTTCAGAAGGCATATATTTGAATTTACCAGCGATCTAAATATACTGTTGGCATTTAACACACTAGATCGAAAAATAACAAAGCGCCTCAAAATAAATAAATAAATAGAAAATTTCATTAACTATGGTTAAAAACAGTTATATTCATTTGATTCTCCAAATAAATGGAACTAATATGTATTTATCTATTTTTCAATAAATTAATCAATATGTCATTAGTTTCACGTTTCTAACCTAATTTATACCAATATCTTTAACCGAAAAAATTCGTCTTCTTTTATTACAAATATGGCCGTCCAAATAATATCAAATATGGCTACTGGGTAGGGATACATAAAAAAGAGATGATACAGGATTTCAGTTCTACCTTCAGTTCTAGATTAAATCTAGATATAACGCACAAAGTTTTATACCATGACCTCAACACCTACATAAGCAGGAATAAGCGCTTATATAGGTAACGAATTCCTATATAAGGATGTAAATTGCTGTGTTGAGAATAAATACTTCGATATATCATTTTTAGTGCTATATAAGCATAGTAGAGATAAAACATTCATATGTTCCTATTTCGTGATGAGAATTCCGATCGGCCAGCGTGGTGTGCCTTTAAAGTCTTCTTGACAGTGTATAATAAACTTATGTGAACGTGCGCATAGAATTTTCTTTCGTCTATATGATTTGCTATTTTCGTTGGATTTGGTATTTTTTTTAAAAATTATAGTGTCATTTTTTAATATTATGCCACATAAAATTGTGGAAACAGTAGCATCTCCTATGAGCTTTTCTATAGGAATACAATTTCCAAGTGATCCCGTTGATCGCATATAAAAACTCACTAAATACTGATTGCTTATATGAGTGTTGATAGTGAAAATGTATTCTTGCTGAAACTACTAATTTCCGGTATACTTATATAATGGTTGATTTGAGATTGATTTTTTATATGAGGATCGATAAACGAACATATTTCCCAAGAGCTGTACTCCCATATTTAATTTTCCCAATACTGATATAGGAATATTATTTATTTACTCACATTTATGGCACTTATATTCAAGTTGTAAATTCTTCATATAGGATTTATACTCCTTAGACTCATATAAAACAACAAATGTAGATATTACACTTAAGCTATTTCTTTGAGAACTTCAAGATCTATTTGAGAATTTAAATGTTGAGCCCTATAGGATAAATTCCAAATTTCAAGCACTTGACGGCTTAACGATTTTCCTTGGGATGCATACGAAAACCTCAGTCAATCCTACACGAACAGAACAATTTATATCTATACAGATTGCCAAGCGGCTTTGAAAGCCATCTCATCACTTGAGGTTCAAACGCAGTTAATGTGGGAATGTATTCAAGCATTAATAAACTTTGGCACAAAAAATCACCTAACAATCAAATGGTTCCCACGACAATCAGGAATTGATAGGAATGAAAATGCAGACATAATAGCCAAAAAAGAAGGATCTATGCCCCTAATAGGACTGGAATCATTTAGCGGTATCTTTTACAATACCGTAAAACTTTTCATTCAAAACTAGATCCAAAACCGAATCGAACGAAAATGGATTTCAGACAAGCCAAAAGATTCATTAAAGGACCTTCACAAAAAAGAGCTGTCTGAAAATCAACTCAGGAATCATTAGAGGAGTCCTAACCGCACACTGCAAACTAAACAAACACACAAGCATCGGATAGGTATATCACGCACTGATGTATGTTGGCTATGGCTCGAAGAGGATGAAACATCGGAGCGTATCCTATACGAATGCGAGGCCATTTCACATTATAGATTTCGGGTTCTTGGCTCATAATTCCGAAAGCCAGCCGACTTCGAAGAAACTTAATAATAAAAAAAAAACAGCTCATCTCAGGAAGTATGGGATTGTTGGATGACGTATAAAGAAAGCGGTGCACATTTTTTTGTAAATTAAAAAAGTCTTTCATAAAGTTTTCAATGAAGTAGCGTAGTACAAAAGGGATCTATATGCAGCACTTAGACTAGCTGCCTACGTTGAAATCAAGACAGTTTCGATTTTAATATATAAATCCAATCCTAAATGTTAATGTAAGACATATTTTTTATATTTCAATTTTAACTGTGAAAAATAAAATACTTATATTATTTTGCAGCGATATAAAGCTCTTTGACAGAGTTTTACATATTTCACCTACCATAAGAATTAAAAATGGGTTTTATTTTTTTCCTCAGGAAATAAAACCTATCAATTGACGTTTTCTATTTTTGTTGTCATATATTTGTTAAAGATCAAATTTGTCGATTTTTTTAAAAAACTTTGTATAGCAATCGTACGAAGATGTTGCCCGATTGGCCCTATTTTTGAACTTAAATTTACATTTTTTTTGCCGATTCCAATTTTCCTTTCCCTAAGAACCATATTCGGACAGGTTTATTTCTTGAGAAAAAAAAACCCATTTTTAAATCATATTAATGCTGTGCACCGTTATCGGTTTGTGAAACATTTTAATTAGAGACAAGGTTTAAATGGAGTAGCAAAACAATACTTTAGTTTCACAAAAGAATTTTTATTAAAATAAAAATAACAAACTCTAACACGTACGAGTTTCGGTCTATTCGACCATCTTCAGAGAGATCTCTGTTGCTACTAAATGCCAACGTCATATAATCGAACCTAGCTTTAAATGATATAAGCTGGACAAACCTAATACAATGACTTTAAAACTGGAGGTACTGAAAAATCTATCTGCTCATTAAGAATATTTTTGCCTACTGCTTTAGCTTTTACAATTTCAAAGTTTTCTAGGAGATCTAATCTTTTACTTTTATTTTCAATGTGTAGAATGTTTAAATTATCTATAGTACAATTGTGTCTATTTTCTGTTAAATGTCTTGCCATAGTTGAATGTGTTTTTTGATTTTTAAGTGTAGGAATATGTTCTTGAAACCTAGTATTGATATTCCTCCCAGTTTGTCCAATATAAATGGAATCACAATTATTACATTTTATCTCATATACGCCTGATTTTTCTAAAGTATTGATTTTTTCTTTCGCATTCATTAATTTGTTTTTCACAATATTCTTATTATAAAAGGCTATATTCACTTCCTTGTTTAGTTTTATAATTTTGGCTAGCTCATAAGAAATTTTGCCTATAAATGGTAACTTAACATATCTGTCACTATTGTCGCTACTTAAGGGCGTTAACGCTGTGATGCTTTTTAACATAATTTTCTTATTTTTGTTTCTTACAAGTTTGTCAATCAACACTGTACTATAACCATTCTTAACAGCAATTAATTTGATAGTGTCTAGTTCTTTATGAAATGATATTGTGGACAGTGGTATATTAAACAATCTATGAATCATTGAGTGGAAAGCCGAAAGTTTAACGTTAACTGGGTGATTGGAACTAGCTGGGATGATAGAATCCGAAAAAGATGGCTTCCTATAAATATCAAAGTCAAACTTATTTGATAGTCTATTAATTGTCAAATCGAGAAAATTGATTTTTCCATTCATCTCTTTTTCGATAGTAAAAGTTATATCAGCTTCCAATGAATTTATCCATTTCAAAAAAATGTCTAGTTCTTCATTTGAACCCCTCCACAAGACCAGTATATCGTCCACATATCTGAACCAGAACTCGATTTTTTGTTTATAGGGAAATTTATCACTTAATATTCTATGCTCTAAGTCATTCATACGCTATCGACAAGAATATTTAACTAAAATAACAGCCAAGACTTCTGACGAAAAATTAACTTTTTATTTTCCCAATATTGCCTTTTTTATACGTAAGTACTTACCTACACACCTTAAAAATCTCATCACAATTACAATACAGAAAATTCCAATTTATTTCAATTAGCATATTTAAGAATTTAGAAATGTAATTCTACGATTATGGCTATTGGGTTACAATTTGACTTATGGCTAGACTTAAACCAGATAAGAAATTTTTTTAAGATTTTGTACTGGGAGTTACCATAAATTTTGACGAAGCTAGTTTGCATTAATAAAATGATAAATGAGGACAGTCGTTATTATATTGAAGAAGTCCTTGATGAAGTTAATTTTTTACTGTAAGATATGACGCCACCTTCCTCTTCATATTGAATTGAAAGTGAGGAATGTCAATGCCAATAAAATGCAATAAGCAATGGAGATAAGGGTCCTTTACATAGTCTACATAAGTAGAGTAGAGTCTAGGAGTGGTGAAATAAATGCTTTCCTTATAGTTAGAGAGATGAGTGGAATAATGGGTCTGGTGATGTCCATAGGTGAATTAAGTTTTTGTTTTAATATGTTCTACTCAGCTCTAAAAATTATTCTGGTAAATGAAGTGTCCACATCATTTTGTTATCGTAGCAGTTTTGACAAAATTTCATTTCATAAAATTCAAAAAGAAAAATTAATACAAATAAGTATCCGTCAAATTATTCGACTCGCTGTGGAGAATGCGAAAATATCATTTTCTGCCAAAATCGATCTACCGAAAGGGCTGAAATTTACTTGCAAAGCAGTAGATAGTAGTCCCTACACTTCACTTAACCCTCATATGAGCGGGTCTGAAATTCTTTGATTATGAGCGACGTGGTATAAATGTATCAAAGAAACTTTACAACTTCTAGCGCAAGATAACATAGGAGCAATCGGTTTGCAATCGAGGAAGCAGAGAATTCATCTAATATATTCCATCTAAGTCTGCAAATATGACACCAAGATGTGTGGGCGTGTGATGCAAAAAATTCCTATCCACTGTGTGGTCAAATTTATACTGGCAAAAAAAGAACAAGACATGAAACTTTTGATGTTATGGAATCTCACCGTAGCGGACACACTGAAGAAAAATATGCAATATATACCGTCACAAATGTTTGCTAACAAATCATGGGAACCACTGTCGTCCCTATTTGGATTTAGTACAGCTAAAACCACTATTTGCTCATATATTCCCAAAAAAAGAAAAGTGTTATACTCTTATCAACAATGCACTACACAGACGAAGCAAATGGACTAAAAAATAAGCCAGAAAATATACAATACTACAAGAGTGTAAAAGGGGGCGTCGACAACATGAATAAAATGGTCACACATTGTTTTACGATGGCCATAGCTTTGTTTTATAATATGAAACATATAGCTAGCCTTGCAACCTACATAATTTTTTCCGAGCATAACCCCATGTCTGTAAGGAGCACCGTCTTCCTAAAGGATTCGGGGAAAAAGCTGGCAATGCCATCCATTGAGGAACGATCACAAAATCGATGCGTCTTCCAACATTTCCCGACTAATTCTAGGATTGAATGTATGTTTAGAAAGACTTTGCATTGCTCCGGTACATCACAGGGAAATACCAGCAACATGCTATTTATGTCGATCATCAAAGAGTTACCGAAAAACTCGGAAGATATGTAATGTGTGCAATCGTCTCGTTTGTGTCCAGTACTAAAGATCTATTGTAAAATGTTGTTCTTGTACATTATATATATATATTTTATAATTAAAGTATAATTCAATAAACGTTAATTTAACAACTATTCCCTTTGGTTTTGTCTTATTTCTTATATTTATATCTCCTTATTTCTGTCATAAGTACAAATGTACCACGTCGCTCGCTATAAGGGGTAATAGCTTTAGACCCAAGAATAGAATATTTCTGATAAAGTTTTCGTACTTTTTTTCAGATTAAATATGTTCTTTTAATTAATTTGAAGAAGAACTGGTAGATAACTTCGATATATTGCGCCTTTCACGTGAATTTCCGTTAAAACATATACGATTGGTACATTTGTACCACGTCCTCACATAGAGGTTAAATTTCATGTTCAACACTTTACCCAGAAAATTTTTCCAGAATTACTTGCAGTTACCTAATTATGTTCAGTAAGTAAATAGTATATTGTAAAACGGCAGGCTAAGTGATATCGTGGTATGTGGAGTAGCGTCATTAATTCGGGTCAGTTGTATTCAGATCTCGCAATAAAGTATTATCATTAAAAGTTCTTTTATTTATTATTTTTTTCTTAAGTTGGCAAGTAGGTTTGTACTTGCTAACTTAAGAAAAAAATAATAATGAACTTGGGAACGAGTCCCCTTACGCACAGCATAACATGGGTATAAGCATAGATGGCACTAGAACTGGATGTCGCATACGGTACCACAAAAGTATACAAGATTTATATGACTGGGTGGTCCATTCCGGAATGGACCATATCATTTGAAATGATGTATACGTCGAGTGATTCATATTTTTTCGTATCTAAAGTGTTGAAGAAGTCGATAAAATGTATACAAAAGTGCTATTATAAAAACATTTGCTTCCAGCACGCTCTGAAAAATGTTATGGTCCATTCCAGAATCATTCCAGAATGCACCACATGCTCTAGTATGCCATGCGACATCTAGTTCTTGTGCCATCTATGGTATAAGTGAGGAGTTGTACTTCCCATATCTATCTTTAGGGCCAGACTGGGTCGTCGAACCAGTCCGTTTGGTCTCCAAAAATAACTTATTTTAGTAGCAAACAACACAAATTTTTTTCTTATATCCTGCTGAGCCGAGCACAAGGACATGAGAGAGCTCTCTGTTTGCGAATAGTATTTACACTCAATATACGTGTGGTTCAAATATTTGCTAATCAAAGAGAAGTCGTTTGACAAGAAATGATGAATCAAGTACACTTAAAATTTTTTTAACAGAAAGTAAAAAAATAGAAAAGTCGCTTTAACATTAAAAAAGGACTTTTTAAATTTTTCTTTCAGGCATGTAAAGAATACATGCGCAAGATTTGAGCCACCGCGAAGCTTATACTCATATCGAAATATTTTAAAAAAAAACTAGTTTTGGGGTCAAACTTCAAGGTCAAATTTCCGTTGTTCACGTAATACCACTAGCTCTACGTTTATCAGGTACTAGTTATAAGAGGATAGCTTTCTGTACACATGTGCCAACTAAAGGCTTCCATTTGAGTATATGTACAACCAATAGCTTTCCGTTTTTGAAGTATTGGCGGAATTGTAGGCAGAGATTGAAATTCTATGTTTCCCGGACAAGCTAGTTGAACCAGAATATTTGGATCGGTGGGAGGTTGAATCTGGTGAATCTCTAATACATATTGGTTCAAAAAGTAACTATGAATCATAAGCGACGGAAAATTTCCTATGCAAAACATCACAAATGGTTCTACAATTGTTTTGCTGCATACAGGTTCTTTACAGCTCAACACAGCAATATAAATAATGCCACTGCTTCAACAGATATAGAAAAATTCAGACTTTTATTTTTCTAATATTTACTTTTTATACCCTAGATGAAACCATAAGGTATACCAGGCTTGTCATTCCTTTTGTAAGGCACACAAACAATGTTGGTAGGACAAAATGGGTTGGACACCCAGGCATAATATTAAAAGTTATTTTGATTTTTGTATGTCCGTCTGTCCGCCGGTCTGTCCATACGTCTGTCGGTCTGCCTATCCGCCCTCACGTTAATTCGAGAACGTGTCTACTTTGAGTGCTGGAATTTTGCACACGGGCTTTTTTAAAAAAAAAGTCAATTCAATTTCGAAAATGGGACCAATCGGGAAATTCCTCCGTAGGACTTGTCATCATACTAAAAACCTTTCTCACCCAAAATAAATGTTTTAATAATAAAAGAGGATGGTTTTGTAAAGCAATATAAACTTCCTGAAGTGCTTCCCTGGAATCTCGGAGTGATTTTTTCCCTATTTTAGTTTATTGCTGTTTTATATATGTAGGTATGTCCCCAGAGGCAAATGCTTCACTGCTGTCTCTAAGAAGCTAATTTCTTTTTATATGTTTTATGAGTAGATAATGAAGAAATTTGATCTAAAAAATGTAATAATATAACCCAGACTTTAGATTACACTTCTAATCAATCTGAACTTCACATTAAAAAGGAGAAATGTCTTACTTCGCACAATAGTGAAAAAACCACAGTTTAGATTCGTGGAAAATTAGATGCAATCAGCCTTTGTTACATTTCTGCTGGAGGTCATCAAATAATTTTCTATAGAGCTTGAGTCCAAAGGATAGCTGTAGAAGCTCATCAGTTACCTACTTGCGCCTTTGTTTATTTTTCTGGATAGATCAGTGAATATTCTTCTAAGAAGCTTCCAAGTGATGAATATGTAAGCGCTTAAATTACGCTTCTCTCATAAGTGCTGTGCTTCAGTCCATGCCCAGCCGGAAAAAGAGCGCTTTAACAGACATGTAACAGCGGTATTTTGGAAGCTTGAAGCACTTTTTCAGCATATTCACCTCTGTTTCATTTTCACAATTGATGTCCGCGGAAGGAAGCGCTCTTTTCTTCCTTCTCAAGAGCGCTCTTTTCTAGCGTCTTAAGAGCGCTTTTTTCTGCCTTCTCCAGAGCGCTCTCAGAAAAATTCAGTACACTTTTTACTTATAGGTATATTATGGAAAAAACTTTAATCAATTATAATATTATTATTACCATAAAATCTCTGTATGTTTCCTTCACACAGCACTTTCAAATAATGAATAACTAATGCGTTCTGAGTCTATTTTTCACTTATTCATGGGAGCAACATAACAGCAGTGTCACGAATAAAAGCCGAAAGCCCGAAACTTATCCGTGATTAAGAAAAGTGCACATTTTTCCTATTAGAAAAGCTTCAAAACTACTGTAATTGAAGCACTTTTGTAGCACCTCCGTCGGATACAAGCTAAAAGCGCGTTATCTCCGGTTTTTCTGGAAGCGCTTTTATTTTTCCCGCTGGGTGGGTACTTATGCACATATGTTCTTACTTGTATATGTGCATATTCATCAATATTAATACATATGCGTTATGCAGAAATAGTTTTTATTTGATTTGCTTTATTTAATTACACTTTTTATATCTCCATTTGTCAGGACGATTCAACACATTTATGCACGTATAAGTTTTTGATTTCATTTCATTAATTGCATATAATTCGTACCTCTCATAATAATTAGCCAAAGTCAGCGATCATGTGCATTCAATCAATGTCGGTATTTTCAACCCAGAAAATCAATTAATCATGTGAAATTTTTAATCCAAAAACAGTCTTTCTTCTCACCAAAAACGAAACTAAAAACCCGTACACCTCTACTTTTTTCTGGGCCTTTAGAATCATTGGCATACCAAAGTAGGTCTTCCTTTTTTATAGGTTATGTCGTAGACATTCGACGTAACTCAGCATTTCACGAAAAGTCTAGACACTTCATGGAGAGTAGGCAGATAGTGTACCGGTTTTGACTTAGCCACTTTTTACATTATGTGGCTGAAAATTTTTAGTCGCGGCGCGTGTATGTGTGCATATGTGTGTGTATGTGGGTGTGTGTGTATGTCTGGTGTGTGGGTGTGTGTGTCACAGGCCTGGGTGCGACCTCCCCCTCCACCACCCTTCTCCCACTACTAGTATTAGGTTATATAGGGTGGTATTACAGTATCGGCGTAAACGCTTTTAGCATTTCATGAATTGACTAAAAATTTCAGCCACATAATGTAAAAAGTGGCTAAGTCACAACCGGTACACTATCTGCCTACTTTTCATGAAGTGTCTAGACTTTTCGTGAAATGCTGAGTTACGTCAAATGTCTACGACATATACATGGACTGACTGATATCCTGTTGCATGTGGCACCAGTTTTGATTTCAGAAAGTATGCCCTCACTGTGAATCCTACCAACTGTCGTAAACTGGCGCAATATTTAATTTATTTGGTAATTTATCTATATGCATGTCAGTGGGATTTACCGAGTTTACCACAAAAGTATTTGGGACTATTTGTATTGTTAAATTTTAATTATGAGCCGAAGGAAGTGTTTTTCACAAGGCTGTTTTGGTAGGAAAGTTTTGATTACCAAGTTGCCAGTTCTGGCAATACCGCTGAAATTCATGCAATTTCTCATTCCCAATTATTACAGTTCACTGGAAAGTACACTGTAAAAAATAATAGGACTATTCCCTAAATTTAAGACAAGTTTTTCCCTAAAAATTAACGTAATTTTCTCGGATATAAAAGGAAAATCAGTTTAATTTCCCCAAATTAATGGAACATTCAATGGATGTAGGTATTTGACATCGAAAAACCTATATAGTACGTAAAATTCCCGAAAAGTTGAGCTCTCTTGGATATATGGAAGAGAACATTCAATAAATTAGATATTATGCTACATTTTTTATGGAAATATATTTTCGTTCATATAATTCACACATTGTTTTTGAAAACTAGTCATATGTTGTTTTTCAATATTTTGTTTGAGGATGCCTATAACTTCTATACTACTTAGTAGTATGGGGGCCATAAGAAATGAGCTATGCAGCTCATTCTTATGATTTTTAAAGAATGTGGTGTTCTATCAGCTATGGTGGGGTGTGGTGCTATCACCTGTTCCCTACATTTTAGGGAATATTCCTTAAATTTTAGGGAAAAAAATAAAGATTCCTTACATTTGAGGGAGAAAAACTTACCTTCATTTTAGGGATAAAAACCTAATTTATGTTTTTTAAGGTGGAGCTTTCCCTAATCTTGTCGACAAATACCTAACCTATGTGGCACAAATTGTTACCACTCAACTCAGGGAAAGAGACAGAAATATGAAAGTGGTGCCATTTGTTTTCATGCCTTTTTGGTTCAACGAGCAGTCCATTAATGTACATGTATGAATGTATGTACATTTCTACCTACTAGTATATCCATATCTTGAAAGGCAGTCTGAGGTTAAATTTCACTATCATTCTGTCTGATTTGGTTTTATTCCTTTTGTTAAAGCTCTAGCCTCTTTTTAAATAATTTTTGTTAGGGCTGGTAGATTTGATAGTGTTTCTATAGTGATAGTACATATTCTGCTTATAGCGCATACATTTAAGCAGGCCATTTATTAATTTATTTACTTTTATTTTCCAGGTAGGAGGATGATCAATTCCAAGGACGAAGGCCATTCATTAGAGTTTATTTAATTTTTTAATGGTTGTCCTTTATATATACTTGTTTCACTATGCTGCTGCAATATGGTGATAATGGATCTAACTACTAATTTTTAAAACTAGATCATTAAGTTTAGCTTGATTCCTAATGCGGTACCAACCAGTTTCCTGCAGATCTATTGCATTATTGTACCTTTCTGGACTGTTTTATAAACATGCTTGTCCTAACCGCTCTAATTTTTTCAAGATATTTAGCTTTCAGGAAATTGGGACCTCCTCACTAAAGAGATTAGAGTTGTTTATTATTTATCCCATGAGATCCAGGGGTACAATGAACTTGCTGGAGGTTTAAGTAAAACAGACCAGATATCTCTAGCAACACTTCCTTAGCTAATCTAACATTCTAATCGAACAAGTCGTATACACCTCTTGTCGTGTACACATCCTCCATTGTTTCACCAAACTGCTTCTATGTATTATTGATTTAAAACCCTCTCACTATTGAAGTTTTTTTAAGCAGTCCAAAATTTGTTTTTTGTACTTTCAATGTTATAAATATATCAGAAAGATGTCGTCTGTTTTAAAGATTTTTCAAAATTAGAACTTTAGTCAGTTTTGTGATATGTCCATTGCAATGTACAAATTGAGTCGGAGGTAACAAAATGCTAAAAATTAAATCACCAAATATTTCTAAACACAATCTACTTTTATTTATTAAAACAAAAAATTAACAATGTTCAACAGTTTTTAAATTTATAAGCTTATATCTATATCTCCTGATGGCATCGTTGCAAAACTTCCTTATAAATCGGTCTGACTTTTACCAATTTATTGGTGTCATTTCCTGGAATTTCCAAGTTGTTTTGCAAATGCAAATTTTGACGTAGTGCGTTGAATCTATTTTTTGTCAACGTTTTCTCGTATTGTACGAACAGAAAGTGAATGTGGGACCAGGTAAAATCAACCCGTGGGTACTTCAGACTACCCATAACAATATGAACCGCGAACAAATTTTAGATCTCTTGCAAATCCGTATGCTTAAAATTTCTCCGCTTATATTCTGCATACATATTTGTATACGTTGCTACTTCTTGGAAAAATTCCTTTGAAATATACCTTTCAAAATATGTTATTGGTACCTCTACTCCCGCTGTGTTCTCTATTAGAATCCAAGGTAATACTTGGGTGTCGAAAGGGTCTTTTCCTCCATTTATATTTTTGACTTTTCAGTAAATGGGACAGTACAGAAACAAGTGGAATTATTTGGTAAGTCATCGCCTAATAGTTTTCCCAAAGCTTCATCAATAGGGGCAGTTAGTTCCAAATCAGCATGGTCGCATTCTGATGTATCGCCAATTTGCTCCAGATAATTCTCTTCCTCGCAAGTCATAAGTCTATCAGCACCTTTGTACATAAATTTACGCAATTAGAATAATAATAATTCAAAGAATACACGCAAATTTACCCGACCTATTATATACGTTCCCGGATATTAAATTCTAAATTCCCAAATGGCACTTCCTCATAATCGTCATATTCAGAGCACAATTCTTTAAGTATTTGCTCATTGGTTGCTCTCTGTTGACTTCCTAATACATAATTAGATGATAGAAAACACTCTTCAGTATAATAAATGAATAAGTTGCATACGCATAAGCTAATTTTGCGTAAGAAAAACTTGAATAATCAATTAAATGTTAACGTAAAATATGTGAATTGCAATTAACAACAAACATTCAAAAAAGCTTGTACGAACTACTTTTGTCCATTACAATGGACAGAATACTTTATCGACGTATAGTCTTAATTTTTATTAAGAAATATATCAAAGTAATATTATTGAAAAAATTATACATTAATAAATAATATTAAATACACATAAATAAATATTCTATGAAAAATGTTATAAAATTAGCTAATAAAAGAAGTTGCTTACCACTCATTTTAGAAAACTTAGGAGCTACTCTCACTAAAATACAAAAATCGAAAGACTCATTACTTGCGCTGCGGTTATGATGAGCTTTTATTTAGATAGGACCACAAGAGAGAGAAAAAATTGCATATTCTCCATATCTAAATGCGCCCGAAAGTATGTGTCCATTGCAATGGACAAATTGAGTCAGAGGGTTAACAGAGGTGTTATCAAACGCCATTTCAATGTCGATTTCAGTGGCGGTATCTATCTTGCTAGGGAGAGCTATCAATTAAAAGATCTTTGTTTGTTAGTATTAAGTAATATTTTTGATTTCTACATCAGTTATGCAGGGAATGAAATCGAAATTGGAATTTAAATATTAGTTTGAACTGCTCTTGCATTTCAGTTGAGTCCAATATATATTTTATTAAGGGGCGTTTATCACCAAAAAACGCTCACGATATCTGTTCTCAAAAGCACAGTGGAACATAAACGCATTAAAGTATGCAATTTGAAAATTGAAACTAATCACTATATCTACATGCAAAGCTATATGATGCTGTGGAGTTCGTGTGCATTGTACTCCAAAGCATGTCGGCCATCTGCACAGCAGTAGGATTGCATACACATGGCGAGAAGATTTGCTGTCGGATTTTTGTGTGAGGAGCAGGCAAGGGGCGAACGAAATGTGTGCACTCTGTGCTGTTGGTCAGACACTTTTCCTTGTAATTTGTCTGGCTTCATTTATTGCTTGGTCAAATGTTATTTTACTGAAGCCGCTCATCAAATAAAACTCTTCCGAGAACTCTGAGTTGTATCCATATCCATAAAATAAAGTAAAAAAATATCGGGATTGCAGATTTTGAGATATTCAAGGATAACCGAAATATCCATTATCCTTGAAAGCAAATTTTCAGAAAAAGATTCTGATTAATTTTTCTCGGAAACCTCAAAGGTTTATTTCATGGAGATACGATGATAACGTTCTATCTACTAATCAAATTTCAAAAGATCGTATCTCGGTCATATATGGTTCGCAAATTTCATTAAAATCAAAAAAATTACACAAAATTGGTCGATTTTCTGTGTAACGGGTTAAAGGATCATATATTTCATATACACAAATTTATATACCTGGTAAAATTCAGTTTTCTCTTCTTTATTCCATAATTATTGGACTGCATTGTACTAACACGTCCATGATTAAATAATACTTACTCACAATCAGAAACAAATAGATTATAAATAGAACTGCCAAAATAATTTGTCGCCTACCAAGCAAATATAAGAAATTACCAATGATAAAACTTAAAATATTCCGCGAAATCTACACGCATACACCGAATACAGAAAAATGGCGGCGTACACTTTCCGAGCCTGCACACTACAGCCTGCCGCAGAGCTTTCAAAACAAGTGAATGCTTTCCGAAAGTATATCATTCCATCGGACGGTAATGACATGAATTAAAAATGCCAATTTGTATGCAAAATATATAAAAAACAAGAAATTTTTGTCGTTACCATGGAGAACATTATTGACTTTATTTCCTTTTTCATTGCACTAAATAATTTGAGTTTTTCAAAATAAGCAGAAAAAGATTCGATCTTTGTTACAAATTGAACTTTCTTTCCAATAATATCATAATTGTGATAGTTAATCGTCTCTGAAAAAAGCAACTTTCAAACGAAAATATATTAGTAACCAAAACTTTTTTACTAGTTTTCCCTCCGTCACTTCCTCTTCCAATTCAAGATCTTCCACATTCAAATACAAATTTATCTACTGGGTTATTATGTACCAAACTTTGCAAATTTCATGAATTTGAGAGTTTTCTAAAGCTAATTACATACGTATAAAACCCGGAAATCTTTATTTTTGACACGTCATTACCTAAGTTTATGATTTTTCTCAAACTCTGTGGAATTTGGATCATGATAATATGCACAGATTTGACGCAGAGCAGTATTAACTTTTCGTGTTTTTTTAAGATTTGAGTAATAACCCCCCTTAAAAGAATTTTTATAAAAACTTTTTATTTTTACAATTCTAAATTAAATTATTAAATGCAAGAGAAAAAATAACCGCCTCGTCTGGTTTTTAAAGCCGGCACGTTCTATTGTATCTGACCGATTCTAAAGATAATTTTAAGTTCGAGGATACAAGTGGACAAGATTAAAAATAAATAAAAATTACAAATTTATTTGCTCACTTCCATCCTTATTGGTTAATGCCAGCTGGAAGCAAATGTAGCTTAATAGCTAGACAAATTAATAAATATAAGAGCTAAAGACATCTATCTAGTTAGCTCATAGTTAAGAGCAGTAGCCCAGAAAGCGGTTGGTCCCAGCTTCAAATACCGGACGAGGTGGTTGTTTTTTTCCTCTTGTATTTAATAATTTGATTTAGAATCGTAAAAATGAAAAGTGTTTCTAAAAATTCTTTTATTTCATCTGACCGATTCTAAAGAAAATTTCAACTTCGAGTCCACCATTCAACAAGATTAATAATATATTTTATTGTAAAGCAAAAGGTTTAGACAGAGCCTGTTTGTCGAACCATTTCGCAGATATATCGTCTTAGCACCATCTCAACGCAGTGGCTAGTCGTTGTCTAACACGCCAGAAAGTCGAGGTTTTGATGTAGATCGTTTGTTTTAGTTTGGCTGGTTTGGAAACTATCAAATTTATAGAAACCTTAATAAGACTTCACTACCCTGATTTTATGAATACCTAAAAATATGAAGCAGAGGGTAATTGCAGTCTTCAGCAAACTTTAATATGCCTACTTGACAATATCCTGAACTGATTCAGACCAAAATCTCAAAAATGTGCAATGCATCTTTTCAACTCATGCACAAGTGTAGTCAGTAAACAAAGCTCCATATGGGTCAAGCATTTCTGATGGGGTATGAATTCAAGGTCAGGTAGATACACTTTTATTGAAACAAATGCATTCTAAAGACAATTTAGAGATAATTGTTGATTATTGAGTAAGCATTAATTTTATAAAATAAATACCCCAAGAAAGTCCGATTAAATGATTGTTGTAAAACCAGGCTTAGGTATTTTTACTGTGGAGTTCTGGCTGTTAAGCTGTTTACCTTTACTTCGCTGGAATAGAATCTAATTCTAACGGTTTGCTCTACGCCGATTTCTATAAGAGTTAATGCCTTTCTGCTGCATTAAAAATAATGTAACAAGCGAAAGAAGATGGCTGAACTATTATATAGTTATTAATAATTAACAAAGTGCCAAAGTACTTTTTCTAAAATAATAATAAAGCTAGGCTAATGCTTGTACAATTATCTGAAAGGTGCTCAAATAGCAGTTACGGTACTAACAGTATATATTTCTTTTAAATAATCACTATGAAAAATTACGGAAACATTTTCAATTATTCAGCCTTGACTTATACAAATTGTATTCATTCCTATCAATACGTATTTAGAAAACAGAAAGTCTAAAGTTAATTTAAATTTTTTCTTTCAATTTATGTAAAACATGTTATTCACGCAGCATTATATCAAGAACAAAAGCACTCGAAAGCCTTCCCTTTATAATTTATTATTTAAGGGATTTACAAATTCAATATTTCAGCCCTACTTACACTTCTTGCTTTCTTAAGAAAAAAAATATCTCATAAAATTGATAATATTCATTAATAAGCGATTTTTAAAAATATTTTTCAAAGGAAACAGGTGTACGCATATATATATCCTGCTATTACATTAATACCGTCTACCCCAAGACCTCAGATCGTGAAAGTCCCCTCGTTGTATTCTCTGAATATTTCCACACAGAAAGGTTCTGTTATTTTGGTTCCATTGAAGTGTATTCAGCTGCCACGAATCGTTTTATAATTCGGATCCTCAGCCACCCACCTTTTCACCTAAATTGCTTCTGAAGGTTTTCAAGAATGAGTAAAAATCTCAGTGGATTTTTCTTTTTAGAAAAAAAAAGAAAAAAAAAGAAAAAAAAAGTAAATTGGTTGCTTCCTTTATTCCAGGTCGCCCTCCCCTGACACATCATCTTAAGGGTACTTAACTCCTGTAAGCGCTTTGCAACACATGAGCTTAACGTACTCACCCGCGTTATTGATCACAGCCCATTACATGGCTCACACGTGTAGCTGTTGCTCGTTATCAAACCTGAAACCCATACAACCAGTTTTGAGCACCTACAACCAAAGATGTTCAATGGTACCAGGATCAGCAGAAAGGGAGTTTCAGCCTATAATAATTGTCGAAAGACGAAAGACCTTGCTGGGTGTTTGCTAGCTTGTGTTTATTAAAAATGAGTCTGTCGTATCTGACTGAGGCCGGGCCTTTGTAACCTGCAATGGAATAGATAGGCCATGTTTTTCTGTTTTCCTACACGTTTTTAAAGAGGAAAAGGACTTCTTAATGGCAGAGCTTCCAAAGATTTATTTCGTCAGGATTAGACATGGTAATGCGATAAAAGTTTTGTGTTTAAGCAATTTACACCCTTACAAGCTTACACAATTATAAATTTGTTCTGAAGTTAAACTCTGTACTTTTCGGAATCGCTTTTTAGATTAAAGACTCATCTTGGATAAGGAATAATGTCCAAGTTTAGGAATATGAAAACAAAAGTTAATCTGTTCAAAATGAATTCTAACTGTGAACTTTCCGCAAAATTTACTCTTCTACTTCTCTTTCATTCAAATAGCTATACCCGTTCCAACCAAGCCAATCGGAACTTTTCCGTTTGTGAATATTTGTTAAGCTTATTTTACCTGTAGCAAAGCTTAATGATGTGATTTTCCTGAATAAAATAAAGAAACAACTGTATTTATGTAAATAAGGGAAAATTAAGCAAGACGGAAACATCACGTAGAACAGGGCTCCTCGCAGTATTTCAGATGTGTCGTACCTACTATACTCCAGAATCTAAAGTGCATCAGCGTCATTTCGGGTAAGGGAAGATAATAACGAGGTAAAATGCTTAGCTTTTGAGTCGAGTTTGTCTTTCCAGTGGGACCTTTTTATGCAATTCTATAGACAACTCATGTAAAACTTTCTAGAGCATAGAAGAACTATAGCAAGCAAAACGCCCGGTATGCAAATTTCATAAATTCTAAGAGCTGCACTGAAAATGTTTTATATCCTGCCACTTTACGGTATATCAACGATAAAAGTCTGAACATAACCTAAGGCGTATAAAAGATCATTCAACGAGTTTTGGGGTAACTTTTAAATTTAAATTTTACTTAGAATTCATACGTACTTAGTTCCAACTATGCCTATTAGTTTGGATGCTTCCTTTACATATGTACCTAAGCGCAGCACTGTCATATGATGGAAATTAATTCGGAATTATTCAGCAAATTTCCGCTTTTTCAATTACTTTTTCAATAAAATGATTTGCCTTCTTGTGCTCTATTCAAATAAACGGACTGCAATATATGTATGTTAAATCATCAGCAAATTATACAGTTGTTAATTTACATATCGTTCAAGGATTGAAATTTCTCATCGCTACTGCTAAGTGGAACATACGCAGACGATTATGGAAAGAATATATTCTCGAATAGAGTAAAGACTGCAAATGTGTGACTTTTCTTAAAGTTTTTTTTTTTAAATTTTAAGTTACTTATGGTGGTCTGGTCAAAATCTATCATAACGTTGGCTACGGCAGATTTCTCCTTAAATCATGTTTATAATTCTGGTAATTCTTAGTTGTCAATTTATTTACTTAAATTCAAGTTCATTTATTTTGAACATCTGCACACTTAAATCCTAGCTTTGTACTTATATGTCAGGGGTGGATTCAGGATTCTTGTGATGGTCGTAGTTGCCTATGGCTTAAAAACTGTTCAAGCTGGAAGCAGATCATAAGTTCGAAGATACTCAGCATCACTCGAAGTATCAAATGTACAAAACTTATCATTTAAAGGATACGTCGAACAGATAACCAACGAAAAGACTTGCTCAAAGCTCAACTTTTGCCACCCGCGAAAGTCAAACGAGGTGTTAAATTATTTATTTTGTTTTGATATGTAAATTGTGGAAGTCTAAAACTTCCAAATCATCCATTTTTCGATTTTAATTAGTAAAAAAATAGGGAAAAAAATGTTGTTCAATTGATGAATTCGTCACAAATTATAAGTTTACAAAATACAAGAATTAAAGTGTTACGTACTTTATCTCTATTAAAATTAAGAAAATTTGACATTTTCTTTATATTATTAAGCCAAGCTCAGGGCAGACAGGAAGGTGATAGATAAAGAAATTAGAGAACGTGACTGTGCTGATGGATATCACTCTTTAACTTTCGGATGACAGACAAAAGATTCCACATTCCCATGTTCGGGATAAAAATAAGCATCACGGTCGGAAATTATTTGAAGCGTAAAAGGATGTGCGCGGCTTACAGCGCAAGTATTGTGTGCATTAATATTCTACAAAGGATCAGTGTTCAGTCCTCACATAAATAGAACCTAATTCCATCGATGTTTAGTCCACCCCCATTTTTTTGGCAAAATTCACTTCTCCAACATAACCTGGTTTCCACGAGATAAAATATTTCCTATAAATACAAAAAAAAAAAAGCCACGCAAACAGGGTATTATTTCGGTAATCCCAAATAAACCACTCAAGAGCCCGTGAATGTCTCTAATCAGACCTGCCGGTATAGGAACCTTCCAGTCCTAAACTTCCTAAAGATTCTATATCAATTCCAATCCCTACTCCCTCCCACTCCCTCCGAAATTTAATAACAAACTCTTGCGAGAAATTCTTCAACTACAGCTGATGTGGCGCAGCAGCTGTAAGAAAAAGAATAAACAACAACACGAGAGGTGATCAAAAAACAAAACCAAGGATAAAAAAGAAGAAAAGAGAAAACATCTGATCGAACTGAGGGCCAAAGATAAGCCCTAACGCCCTAAAAAAGACAATAAAAAGGATGTGAAAAAATCATCTGATAAAATTCAATGAAGGAAGACAATGAAGAAATGGGATAGCGCAAAAGCACTTGACTTGACTTGACTGTACAAAATCATTCTTGGCTCAGAGTTCATCTGATTGGGAGACTAATCCGAGTAACAAGAATATTATTCCCATCCTCTTTATAGAAGATTAATTCTTTATTTCAGAGACTAATCTGAAAAATCCTATCATTTCCAATACTCCAGGCCACTCCTAAGGAGAAGAATAATTCTGCGCAGAGATTAATCTGCAACTTTGCTGCTCACATTTACAGAAGAATAATTCTGATGCAGAGATTAATCTGCTCTTCTTCTTTATAGTAGCATATATTTCTACCATTCTGCGCACGCGCAGAATAATTTTACACTCAGAGTCTAATCACACTAGTTTTCTTTATAGAAGCAATTTGCAGGCCCCCTGCTTACACATACCAGCACCCTGTAATCAATTTCAAAGAATTATATTTTGTGCATAGAAGACTAAACTTGTTGTTCTTCTTCTTCTTTTCAAAAGTAAAGCCACAAATTTGGCAGTCTACGTCATCCAGGCCATCGATTTTAATTGAATTTTGAGTTTGTTATTTTTTATTGAATTATTCCACTAGTAGTTTTAAGTTTCTTTCCCCGCCTCTAAAAACCAAACGAACTTGATTTTCGTCCAACCGATTGACATACTGCGTGTCATACCGTTAAACAGGTATACACGCAATTAAAACTGCGTAACAGCATCGTTGTCCTACTCGAGATGGCCAACATGCGTGATCGTGTATGGGCCCCTTTAGAAATTTTATGCATTCCTCAAACAAAAATTCTCAGTTGAGTAATCATTGTAATGTCGCTGTGCCGTCATGGGATGCCCTGGGCTGATGATATCGAATCTAGCTGCCTACGGACTCGGACTCCGGCTACACATACACACGTGGAAGAAGTACTCAGCTGAGAGTTATTGAGCGTAAAATGGTAAGTTTACTTTGTAATCAAAACTATTGTATTATTTTGTTAAATAAGGTATATAGGAAGTGTAGCCTTTGGGAAGGTAAGGAACCAAGCTGTAAGTAACAAGAAGACTATTTTCCTGTATGGATAGTAGTTTAGGCTCTATAGCATATATAAAGTCAATGTTTGGCACTTTTCCATAAGTATCAATACAGAACATTTTGGAAAACAGACTCACAACGCACACATATAGATTTTTGTTTCATGGCTTGGGAAGTATTCTCGAGTGTTTTGCCGCGGCGGCACATCAAGTTGGACAACATGCTCGTAGTATATAGGCCGAATTATTGGAGGCTGACAGCGGCAGAAGAAATGAATGCTTATTAGCAATTGGAGGCCGACAAAGGCACAAATGAGAATAACAATTCTACGGAAATATTTTCAGTAAATTTGTAAAAAAATAATTCATATAGCATATTTTCGCGTCTATGCTTATAAAAATTGTTGTCGGCCTTCAAAACTGCGCATAAATTCTAAGAAAAAATTGACGGCTTCCCTACATCAGCTCCACTGACTAATAACAATGGACTGAGCGTATTGTCATTTTCCTATGGGAAAGCATGGCACAAGTTTTATAGTTCTCTCTTTCGCCCTATGGCAGAGTTGGAGCTACCAACACAAAATATTGCATTCTGGAACGTTTGCTTATGCCATTTGATGTTTTTATGTTGGCTATAGATGCAATCACTGCAGAAGGAATAAGGTAAATATAGTGTTTACCATGCTCCGTCTCTCTTGCCCATAAGCAGGATTCAGTTACGAATAACTTTTAAAAATTAAAGTCGGAATGAGTTTAATTCCTTATAAGCGATTAAAATATCGCTTGGGCACAAGAAAAAATATTTTTTTAATTAAATTCGATTTACGGGTGTAAAATTTCATCTGATTGGCTGAGTTTTACATGTTTTTTATGTAATCGTTTTAAAAGGTGCTCTAACGGTGATATACAGAAACACAATGTTTTTTGTGCCACATGAAATAGCAAATCGCTCAGTCCATTGTTATAAGTCAGTGATCAGCTCGAGGCATCGTTGATTTTATATTGGAGCGAGGCATTGCATTGCTGTGGTGAAAAATGTGTGCGCCTGAATATTAGGAACATTTTTTGTTAATAACATTTCTTACCTACAATTTTCGCCGTAGCTAACTAACTTTTTTACCAGAAATTTTGATAAGGTTTTCGTTTTTCTGATATGCATTCTTCATCCTTCATCTGTATTTTTACTTATTTGTGCTAATATTTTTTCGTTGTAAATAATCTTCGACCTTCGGTACAAAACAGCTAAACACCCAATTTCGCAATATTTCGTACGAAATCCATGCTTTTTTATTGGCTCGCCAGTAAACAGGAAGCATTGATTTGTCTACGGTTTTAATTATATGTAGATTTTAATATACGAATAATAAACATCGGCTTCTCCAGCTGTATTAGAACACAAAAGTAAGAATATCCTATCTTTTCATGGCTTGAAACCAGAAGCAGAAGTCTTATTTTTCGCATATATATCTTGTCGGCCATTTTTTCCAATATAAAGCAGATTCGTCAACGGTATAGATTTGTTTTGCTATATAATTGCCTTCGTCTATAATTTTGGAAAATTTTTCGACAAATATTTGAGCTTCTCCTATACATATATTTGTGTGATACAGTTTTTCCAAAAATTTTTAAATGATACAAAAACAAATCTGCTGGCTTTAAATTCAGGATTATGTAATTCAGTAAATAAAACGCAACACAATTAATGGTATATTTCTCGAATAACAGTCTTTAATCCATATGATCAAAGCATTTCCATCTTAGACACTAACACGTATTTTATTCGAACAATTTTCTTCACATTTAATAAAACTGTAATATACATTATGGCACGTATTTTTCTTTCATTTTGTCTTATTTTTCGAACTGTTGACTCTCGTAAATTCAATTCTTTAGCAATGGGTGCCACTTGTACATAAGATTTCAATTCATCCAAAATTCTAATTTTACCGTCCAGAGATACATTTTTTCTTCTCAACTTTTCAGGTATTTCTTTTATTTCAGTACGAATGGCTAAACAGATATTTTACTTTAAAAATATTTTTAATACGTATGCAAATACTTTTCTTTACTTTCCTCTGTAGATTAGTTATGTTCTGACCTTCCAAGAAACCATATTTAAAACAAATTAATTATCGCTAACAGTCTGTTCGCGATGAAATAAAAATTAAAACTGCTATCACATCTCACTACCATATGCGATGACATTCACAATTTAGAGAAATACTTGAACTTCCATAAATTGGTCCGATAATATACATATGCCACGTACATATAACATGATTTCCTACTACGCGGAACATATCCCTTGCATTGCATGGAAGTCTACTGTAGCATACTTTTTCGTTTTTCAATGAAATTTTATAACGTCATATTTAATTTTACATTAATTAAATTTAATAATTTGTCGCTCACCCTATGCATACTTAAAAGACTAAAGTCATGTCTTAATCGTATGGAGTTAATTAAATAAATAAATTTGAATTTGAATATGTTTGAAACCTATTTTTTAAGATACATAGCACGTTTAATTATTTGTCTAAATTAACTTAAATGGTGATTTAATGTTTACCTTAATTTTGGTCATGAATGAATATGGAATCATCCAACAAATAGGTATATGTTTCAGTAACGTTTCATTTTCAATGCATTTTCTAGTGCGAGAAAGTTTAACTGCTTGGCTAATAACAGATGGGAAAGCTGCAGGGCACTAACATCACTCATTCTTTCGGTACATCCTCTATCAATAAAAAAAAAACTTGCATAGGCATCGTTTTTCCTTTCCCTTAAAATTACAGTAAAATGGCTCTCACGGTAAAATTTTTTTTTTTCATTTTCTGAAAGACGCATTTGTTAGGAATGCTCTCATCAAATGTTTTGAAGAAATTTGTAAAATTGACAGAGATACAGCATTTTATGTTAAACCGTTTGGTTTAGTTTGTGTGTTGAATTATGCTTGTTTTGTAATGTAGACGCAATTGAGAACTGCAGCTATATTACGGCATTTTAGGTAGGTTAGTGTAGCGGTATGTTAAAATCACATAATAAATTCCGTATTACATTATCCTTAGCATATATTGATAATATAATGGTTTATGCTGTGTATGCCTTAATTTTAATTTCTGTGGTTTTTTCTTTAATTCGCTATATTTAGGCTACCTTAAGTTAAAGCCTGAGTGCATGTACTGTTATTATGCCGCATTGTAACTTATATTTAACCTTATGCCTCAGATCTACTTCAAATTCACTTTTTGTTTTTAACACACTTATTCCTAACTTAATTAATGTTTCCCCACAAATTTAATGGTTATGTGAAGAAGATTAATTTTAAATTTCTGCCACCAATAAATTAAAAAACTTTACAAATTTAATTCACAATACTTATCTGAACACTTTTACAAAACCAATATAGCTTGCCCCAAAAATTAGATTCTTGTATGACACCACGTAAAATAAGGTACATACCTTGGTATATTTTAATTACGCTAACTTTTAATTTCCAGTTTTACTTTTTAATTGCTTTTTTATTTTCACCACTTGATCTTCTGCGTATTGCATCTATAATCGCTGTCAAACTAATGAGAGTTTCCTTAAGGCTCGCCTTCTTTTTATAATCTCAGAACCGCCATTTTGTCTCAAGTACCACAAGAAAATTGTAAAACTTTGTATATTTTTCGGTTTCGACTGATGTTCAGGCAGCATAAAATACATACATACAACAACGCATTTACTCCATGCAATAATTTCCATATAATTTAGTCATAATATAATTTGTTCAATTTCTTGCATTCTTGCATGTCTTCAATTCAAAGTATCACAATAATTTTGTATATTCAGCAATTATAAAAAATGTTCCATTAATTGTAAATAAGTTCAATTCACTCGATTTGGAAATGTCAGCATTTTTTCGCACAAATAAATTTTTAGCAGTAATTAAATTTCGTCTGGAAATTCTTTCCGGCGCGACTAAAAATGTACAATCAATCGCTTATTTGTAATAATCAACAAATTAATCATATAAAAAGCCGATAATGGAAAATAAAGCATTCATTAGGTTTTGATTTTCAATTGAAATTTTTTTTTTTACTGTACGTCGTCTCTATTTCATACACCGCGCTAATTATAGGCAGTGCAATCAGTAGTTCAAACAGTGTAGCGGTCCAAGAACTCATGCACAATTCCTCAAGGAACCAGTGCCATATCTAAACTACGACAAGAGTCCAAGTACAAGAACTTACTCTAGCGGAGAACAACAGACTTCCTTCGCTATACAAACAACTGACTTGGGCAACTTTTTCCAATAATGCTAAATTGCATCAAATAATTTATTTTTGTTTATCCATGAATTCTTATCATTTATTTAATGAGATATTTCAATTTTTCTGAAAATTATCAATATGGCGGCGCCCTGCCATATTATGCCATTTTCCGATGTGGAACGTAAGTATTTCTCAATTTGCTTGCGTCTCGTTCCCACATCTTTCTGTTTCCCACTCATTATGGGAATTACTTTGACGTTTTTTCTTAAATAATGGCTTACCTGGTGAATTTCAGGTTGCGTGCGGTCAACTTAGTAAAATTAACGTTCTACCGTGTCCCGTTGACAATTGTAATCGCTGTTTTTCAATACGAAAGTGTTGTGTTGCTTATGTGTTTCTTCGCTAATTTAATGGAATGATTAATTTGCTAAAAATATGCAAACTATGCTAAATTATTCATGTTGGAAGAGTTTTTTTTTTCAAATGTCAACAATGGTAAAAATTGTTGAATTTTGTTAATTATGCTATTTATGCATCTTGCGAATTCATGCAATTTGCATATACATATAAGCATATGAATTTCGCGAAGAAATTTCAATATTTACATTTGCATGTTTTTGTTGTCGTACTGCCAAGAAATTCGTTTGTTGGCAGTTTCGCATGTAATTTGTAAAATATGTAGTTGTTTTGTTTGTCAGTTCAATATATATTTCAATTTGAACTAATTTATGTAGTTTTTTCTATTTTCAGATTAGTTCCTGAGGCTACAGGATAAACTTTAGGTCGTTGGACCGGGGAATGATGAGAGAAGTAAGAACTACTTTATACTCAGTATTTAATCCTTTTTTTATTTCTTTTAGGTGTGATCAACAATGCTTCAGCAAAACTTTGAGTCTCTTTTTATCGAAACTACGTGTTTCAACCTGGGTGACAACATATTAAAAAAACTATACATCCGATTTGCATGCGCCAAGTCTTAAACTGTCCGAAAACTAGCATCTATGGCACCACGTAGGTGTTTTTTTTTTATAAAGGGCCCATTGTATTTTTTTTTTAAGGAACGATGAAAATTTTCCATGAAAATCCGAAATAAAATTAGCTTGTCTGTCTTTTTTCTTTAAAGTTATCGAAATTCCCTTACGTGGTTCTGTAAACCTGTATGTCTAGTTTCTGAATATATATATATATTTTTTTTTTTGGTCAACCGTATGGCTTAATCGCTGTCAACCGCCGAGCAGCAATTTCGAAGAAGTGGAGCTTCTTGGAAGCAGCGTACAGCAAACTATACTTTAAATTCGAATACAAAAATGTGTATACAGTCTTCTATATTATATATTGCCTATCAGTATTAATAAAAAAAATCACATGCATTGTTTGCTTGAAAATAATTACGGAAAATACACCCTCCTATCGAGCACGAGCCGTGGTCTGGGGCCTTAAGAAGGTATGAAAGGCATGTGCTTTACCCCATGAGCATCCATTTAAAGAGAAGATTATCATTTCAGTACAGAACTATTTTTTCTTATTTTCTTTGTAAGATGCGCCCCTCATAAATTAAATATATGTATGAAAATAACAAGATTATAAGATTCGGTGGAAAACAGCAAAGCCAATATAAACCAATTGGAAATGAAACACAATTCTATCTAACTTCTAGAACACCTAGGTCCTTTATATAGCTCTGCTAATTTATTAACCAGTTTTCGCCCTTCGCTTGTTATATAGCACATGTCCAATTCACCAGTGATTGATAAGATGAATCACATGGAATATGATAATTTACTGATCCAATCTTCCCCAAATGTTGAGATTTCATTCTATCAAGCTGTTGGGTCATCATGCTGTGTGTGAAAAGCATCTTATTCGCCTAAAATTTCTCCATGAGAAACGATTTCGATAACTTTGAATTATGCTACATAAAATTTTTACCTGACGTTAAAACTCTTAAATTTTTCGGCAGGTGAAACAAGTTCACTTATATTAAAGTTCTGTTATTGTATATAGTATATATAATATAGGGTGTTCCTTCCATTATGGCCAATAGAGCAGGAGGTGATATTACTCACCTAAGCAAACAGAAAATTGTATGGATAGAGTGGGGGAGCATATCAACAGTTTCGGAGTTACGGAGTGATTAAGAAAGAAAGCTAGGTGTTCACAAAACACCCTGTATCTTAAATGTACAGGGCGTATTGAGGAAGGAAAGTTATACCTACCTATCCGAGAAAAGTTATACCTACACTGCACAAGCCATCCCAACAAAGCTTTGCAAATCTTTCTTGGTAAACTTGATAACTAATCACTGAGCCATTTCGAACCCCGCAAATACTCAATACATAATTTTAACATAACCAAGGCATATAAGCAAATACAAATATTAAAAGCATTTCATATAATATATAAAGAGCTCCAAATCAAAGACCAAGCGAGCAGGTTTCAAACATGGTTTATTAAAAAAAAAAACGTTCTCATTAATTCTTTTTCTGTCCCTACCTACATGTTCATAAATCGCATTACAATTCGTATTAATGAAATTTCCGTTTCACATTAATTGCCTTTATTAAAAACATTTTGATAATTTGATTTATTTATGAAGGATTGCTTATACATATGTATGTACGTGCGGTTGCGATCGATTTATCAAATCTCTAAAATTTATATATTAAAAGCGTAATAAATTTGGAAATTTGCCGCAACTGCTTAAATCATCATAATTGGATTGCATTGTTAATTAATTGCTTTTCAAATGTTTTGTCAGTTTCTTTCTAATTATCTACACGTATAGTCAAATTGACCAGTTCCATGCATAATGACCAATGCACAAATGTGTTGTGTCGTGATTATTGAATTAATTTATGAAAATTTTCCCATTTTGCATTGCATTATCTGTAATAATTCATTGTATCAACATATTCCTTCGTGATAAATACTCAATCTATATAATATGAGCACAATAGCTGGTTAAAATACGGATATGGATGCACTCTTGAAATATATTAATACTGAAATTTGCATTGCCCTATATACTGACCATGTTTGTTTGAGAGTTTGTTCATTTCAATATTGGCCTTCTTTTGAGCAAATTCAGAAAAGTAATTATTTTGATATTATTATGATCTTAACATGATTAAAATAATTGAAAGTAAAAGACTGCAATGCCCATATACAAAGATATCTGTAGACATTTTCAGTGTTACCGGATATGTGGTATCACGACATATTGCAATTTGTCAGGCGAAACATAAGATATTGCCCTAGACACACATCACTCTTAATGAAGAAATAACTAACGACTCATTAGTCTATAATGGTTCATTATAAACTGCAGACACACAGCCATTTCTTTAATTAAGTTGTTCTGTCAAACTGGAATTGATAAAGTTATCACATTAAAGAAGCAATATGGATCGAATTAACGCGATAAACTTTGTTTTCATTTATTTTATTTTCAATTTAACAATTTGCAAATGAGAAAAACATTGTATTAAAAAAAATATTGATAATATAATTTGTTATTTGCATTTCTTCTTCTTATTTTTCAAATCGGCAGATGCACAGCGGAGCTCCAGATTTACATTATATGCCAAATCTAGCAAATTTTTCCTCATTATAGCTATAATGAAGGAGGAAAACATTTCATTAGTGTACTTCATTATCATCTGATTTTCGACCTATAATGACGTATACTATGTGACACACGGCATTTTAATGAATAGTTAGTACTAATGATTCATTAGCTCGTGCTGTGTGTCTAGGGTATAACGCTTCTGCCGACTTCCAACTAGCGCTAAAATGTTCCCGCAAGCAGCATTTCGGTGACAATACCCTAGATGAAATATGTAAAAAAGCTTTGAATTGGTCGTTTGTAATTTTGTATGGCCACCCATCTGTAAAATTTTTAGTTTTGAAGTGATCTTTCGCATATATGTATTTCTATAATGGTTCGTCGAACAGAAAAACTGTTTATAACTAATTTTATAGGATTTCATATTCTGAAGAACTTTTCGGTACATTAAAAGGCTATAGGACTTGTCCTTTTCGCAATATACGTAAAAATCCTAAATTTTTATAAACACCAAGAAGGGTTGCCTGATTTAGTCCATTTTTGATATTATATTTATTATTTTTATGACAAAATAGTGTGTACAAAATTTCAGCTCTCTACGAGTATCTAAATATGTAGTGAAAAACGAAATTTTTGTATGGCAACCATCCGAGGAAGTTACCCGATTTGTCTAATTTTTTTTTTAAAGCCCGTGTGCAAAATTTCAGGTCTGTAAGTGCACGAGCAGACGGTCGGACGGGCGGACGGACGACAGGCGGACAGACGGATATGCAAAAATCAAAATAACTTTTATATTATGCGTGGGTGTTCAATCAATTTTAGATTTCATCTAGGGTATTAACATGGAGAATTATTAATCTGATCTTAGTCTTCGTCCCTGTCTTAAATAGAGAGGTGACATAAGAAGCAGTGACGGATCCAGAGTGAGGTCATGGGATCATGACCCCTCACCACCTAAGAAATTAAAGTAAACAATATTTAATTTGAAAAAATATTTTTTTTGTTTATATAATTCAACTTGAAAAAATTATACAAAGGATTTTTATTCCAAAACTTAAACAAATAAATATTTATTTCAATGAATATTATTGTATGCATGTCAAGGCCGTATATATAGATCACGAATGGGAGGGGTTTAGCCCAGAAATTAATACCCTCTAGAAACAAAAGAATAACTGAGAATTAATCTAAACTTAATAATCGGAGTTTCATGTTAGTTTAATATAATTAATTTATTAAGCATATAATTTATGTAGACATTCCAATTGAATCGAAAAATTCCAATCATCTATAAGTGCTATATATGTATTGATATCGCGATAATTGATAATGATAATTGAGTTCGCGATAATTCTCATTAAAGGTCCCCTGAGGCTGCAGAAATTTAAAAAGATATGTTTGAAAACGTGTTGTTTAACCCTTATTTATATTCCAAGAAAAAAATTTATAAAGATCCACTTTTTATACAAAAAAAAAAAAATATTACAGAATTAAATGTTTTCTCTTCCTTCTTGCCGTAAAGAGGGAAAGTACTTCATTCATTTCAATTTTAACATTTCAATGAATGCTTAGCAAAGCGATTCTAATGGCGGGGCCAAAAAAGCATTTAAAAAAAAATTAATCAGAAAACGAATTTTATTTCTAATGGCATTTTAGATATAACTATGTAATTAAACATGCCTTAAAAAGGAAACAAATAATTTGTTAAGCTATTTATATATATTCATGGAAAATATTAGTTACCAACAAAAGTTGGTGTTTTAAGGACGAAAAACAGATTAAACTTAGACTTACTATTCCCTTTAAAATGTGAACACAATTTAAAATACCACTACGATTAAGCTACGGTGTATCGAAGTATAAGTTACCCTGTCTTAAGTCTTTTTTTACTAAGTATTGCCCAGCTCTGTCTGAAAGGGCCACGGAGGAAAGATTAAAAATGACAAAACCAATTGTTGTGAGCCGCTACATTATAAAGAATTGTGGGTAAGAATTTGGCTTATCATATTAACGAAAGTGTAGGCTACACCGATGGAGGGGGTTTGAACCCCTCAAACGCACCCCATATATACGGCCTTGATGCATGTGATGTATGTGTATAGGTTTTTCTCAGAACTTGAGTGTTTGGGACTCCAACTTTGGGGATATAATGTCAATAATGTCAATTTAATTTCTAAGATGACCCCCCGTCCCATTGCAATAGATCTGCCACTGTAAGAACTTCAGCTATTATAAGAGTTAAACAAAACTAATTTGTCTGAGTTCGTTTGCATAGTTCCAGTCAATACATATAGGTTTACAATATTTTATCTAATCAGATCTTCTAACTGTTATACGAAGTTATTACGTATTGTATGAACTACACATACAATTTTTTTTAATTACGGGCTGGCTTAATCAGTTACGTATCTAACACTTCGTTAAACTGCTCTAAAATATTGTTTTGAGGACGAGATTGATTTCCCTTGTACATACATATGTGCATAGCATGATTAAGAAGTCTAATATTAATAACTAAGTATTTTAAAGGCAGGTAGCAGGGAAGAATACACATTTCCAAGCGTGGTATTTAGCTCAATGCCCAGATTTTTAAGTGACGATACCATTGAACCAAACTACTAGTATACTTTGATTATTGACTCTAGTAGATGCCTTCAGAATCATTTCTGTGCTGTATAGAAGATGACGTGTACTACTTGTCTTTTCCGCTTGTCATTTCCATCTTTGAATCATCTAACAAAATAATTTCCAATGATCGAATATTACTTTTAATTGAGTTTTTAACCAGTTTCACTTGATATGCTGAAAAAATTTAATTTGTACCATTAAATAAAAATGTTTATCATAATTTTGGCAAGAAGCGACATCTTCTATACAACACAAAGATGGAGACATCTATTACGGTTTATAATAAAAGTGGTATATCAGTTAAATCATAATCGCTCATATTCACAAAAAGGACAATTCGACTTGCTTGCGGATAGGCGAGTCATAGATCCTCTCCTCCTCGATTACGTCAATTGGGCTATCTATGTGAATTTTTACATCATTAGCGTAAAGGTGGACCAAAATGCCTTGCAAGATCGTGGATAGATCATTTATGTACAGATACAAGAGAGAAGGACCGAGAATAAAGCTCTAGATGAGAATTTGGAATTCCGTTGCAATTTAAGAAGTCATCTATCATGATTAATCAAATTGATCGCCTTTCTAAAATCCAGAAGGGCTCGTATGGCTATCCGATCTCTATCAAGGGCATCGTCAATGTACCGACAGCACTTTGAGTAATGTCGACTCACAGCTATGTCATAGCCAGAAACCTGACTGCCACCGATATAGTAAAGATTCTTGGTTCAAAAAGAAAGTAATTTGAGAGTGCAATAATTTTTCCAGAACTTTACTGAGGGTATCTAATATAAAAAACTAAACATAAGGTTTCAAATTGTACAAAATAAATTAGAACACAATAAAGAAAAAACCTTTATTGACATATACATATATATGCGTCTTAATACGTGCCAAAATTTGTTATGTTGAATGTCAGGAAAGGTTTATATTTTTTCCGGGCTTATTGTATTTTTTATTAAAAAGACTATGTGACAGTGCTTCGACGGACTTTTAAGGCGGGCGGCATTTACGAAGTAGTTAATTTAAGGTATTTTTTCCAGGACGTATTCGGACGTTTTGCCGACAATCATTGGCATGCTCGTTCAGAAGATATGGCTTCTCAATATTTTTTGATGCGGTTACTTGAAAGAAAAAGAAATTCCAATAAACCACAAACCTTAATTGATCTAACATAAAATATATCCCCCGAAATTAAAACATTTTCCACACAAAAATTTGTTAATGTGGTGAGAACTTTACACTTTATTAGTCTCTTACTTAATGCAGCCATATAATATGCATCATTTATCATACGTAATTGAACACAGAAATTTTTGCATGTTATGATTTAATAAAAAAAGGTTAAAATAGAGTTATTGCAACAATTATGGCTCACCCTGTACAAACACGTTTGTATACATATTAACATTTTAGCGAGTAGCCCGCTTTTTTAAATAAAAAATTAAAATAAATAATTAATTTGATATATTACTAATATTAATTAAATAGATACTCAGAAATAAAATAATTTTCTAAACAATATTGAATGTTTTCAAATTATAAACTGTAGTCGGAGATCCTTAGTACACTTAAGAAAGTTGCTGTCTCCAGTCCCTACAAATCGCTTTTAACGTTTGCAGTTTATAGAATCAAAAACGCGAAAATATGGATTTATAAGAGGAAAATTATTCACTTATATTAATATCATGTTTTCACTTTTCACACCAGGGCCGGACTGGGTCTTCAAATCGGCCCAGGCAAATAATAAAAAACCAGCCCCCAAGGGTCTTCAAAAAATTCCTTTTTATTAGAGGCAAATATCCAAAATTATTAGGCTGATTTCCTACTGAATTGGACTTGTCAATAATATAAAATTCACAGCAGAATTAGTCAATAAATTCATTAATTTCTAAGACTTGACAATATCTTTAACGGATAACAAACTGAATTTTAATATATGTAGAAAAGACTCTTGATCCGACGCGATAATACACAAATCTTCACCCATTGGTGGAATATTTAAATGTCCTCTTTTCACCCTATGCTTGATAGATTGCTAGAAATACCATTAATTCCAGAAACCTTTAAAAGATAACTTGCGACAATAAAACTGATGGAAACAATGGGAAATTATTGACACAAAAACACTATAAAAAAGATATTGAAATGACTTTTGCTTCCAACGGACTAATTTTAGATCATGATAAAATGGAGAAAGATGCCCTACCTTGGCGAGAAGTTTAAATAAATTATTTAGAAAAAAACAAACATATATTGAGCCTTCTTTAACAATAAAACTCTAAAAAACATTCTAGGCAACAATAAATTGAAACCTAAAGCTAAATTGTGCGGATTGTCATGCCATTTACATTGGGCCAACCAAAAGATCTATAAGAACAAGATTTACGAAGAATATTAAAGCGCAAAGGCTGCAAGCCCAAATTCCGGTTTCGCTTAACACTTTAGGCATAAGCCTAATCCAGACGACATTAAATTATTACATAACTTATCAGAAAAGAGATTACTAGATAGATAGGAAACCTTCGAGATTAAAACATCTAAAGATGATGGCTATTTTATAGTAAAAGATCAACTAGATTTTTAAAACAACAGTCCACTATTGAATGCTAATTTTAGTATACTTCGAATACGTTAACTTCCCATGAGAGTTTAGTTAACAGCTAAATTAATCAGTACAACAAGATCCCTGATGATATCCTGATAAGACGAAACGTCTTGGCTGTTATAATGTAAAATAAAAGTAGGTATATATGTATGTAGGTTGTGAAAAAACAAGAAGTATTTCTTATGTTTTATAAAGCGGCCCATAAACGGCGAACATGTTGTCCAACTTGGTGTGTCACACACGAAAGCTTTTTCCCCACAAACTGTCCAAAATGCTGTCCAACATCAAGACAAGAACATATAGCAGGAGCTGCTAGAATTGTTAACTGTTATCTTTTATTCAATAGAGTTCACTCAAGACTGACGAATGCGTGACAAACATCGGCCGCCACGGTAGAATAATTGCCAAACACGTAGCCCTGCCCCCAAAAAATAAACTAAGTTTTCGTCTAACCGCTTGACATACTGCATGTCAAACAGTCAAACAGGCATACACATGGTAAAATCTGCGTAACAACATAGTTAAATTGCCCATTCTCGGCGAACATGTTGTCCAACTCGGTGTGTCACATACAAAAGCTTTTTGTCCATACACTTGTCGAACATGTTTTGTCCAACATCAGGACAGAAGCACATATCAGGAGGTGGTGGAACTGTTAACTATTATCTTTTCTTCAATAGAGTTCACTCAAGATTAAAGAATGACGAATGCTTGACAAACAACGCGCTGCCACGATGCAATATGTTATTAAACACGTAGCTGTGCCACTAGAAATTAAAATAGCATAATTTTGATCCAACAGCTTGATATACTGCGTGTCACACCGTCAAAGAGGCACACACATGGTCAAATCTGCGTGATTGATTTGATTTTTGGTGGTACGGCTAGGTGTTTGACAGGATATTGAATCGTGTAGGGCGATGTTTGTCACGCATTCATTATTATTGAAGAAATGATAACAATTAATAGTTCTAGCAGCTCCTGATATGTCCTCCTATCCTTATGTTGGATAGCATGTTTGTTAGTGTGCGAAGAAAAAGCTTTAATGTGTAGCACACCAAGTTGGACAACATGTTCGCCGTGTATTAGCCGCTTTATTGGAGGCTGACAGCGGCAGAAGAAATTAATTGGCAATTGGAGGCTGACAAAGGTACAAATGAAAGTAACATCAATCGGCCACCAAAGGGAATAAAAATTCATCCGAAATATTTTCTGTAAATTTCTGAAAAAAAAACGAAATCAAGTAAAAAAGCTAGAATTGGTCTAAGACCAATTTTTATGATACCCTAGACAAATGTTGGTTTGTAATTTCGTATGGTCACCCATCTGCGCAAGTTTGATTTCTGAAGTGGTTTTTCTCATATATCTCTAGAAAGGCTCGTCAGACAGTTAAAATGATTATAACTAATTTCATAGGATTTCACATTCTGAAAAACGTTTCAGTACATTAAAACCATGTAGGACTGATCGTTTGCATAGTATATGTACGAAACGAAAATTTTTATATTTAAACAGGTTATTCGATGTAGTCCATTTTTGAAAGTTTATTTACTATTACTATGAAAACACCATGTATAAAATTTCAGCTCTCTACGTCGACGCTTTCTCAGGCAGTGCGCAAATATAGAGTGAAAAAAGAAATTTTTGTATGGTAACTCTATGAGGGAGTTGCCCGATTCGACCGATTTTCAAACTTAAATTTACTTTTTTTTTAAAGCCGGTGCAAAATTTTAGCCCTCTATGTGAACGCGTTCTCGAGTGCTTGCGGTTGGACGGACAGACGGACGGACGGCCATGCAAAAATCAAAATAACTTTTAATTTTATGCATGGTTGTCCAATCTATTTTGCTCTACCATTATTATTTCTAGGTGTTACTAACGCAGTGACAAACTTAGTATTATACCGTTTAGATTTCATCTAGGGTGTAACAATTTCTTATTGCATATTTACGCATATACGCGCATAAAAATTGTTGTTGGCCTCCAAAAATGCGCATAAATTCTAAAAAAAAATTTCCAGTAAAATTCTAAGGAAAAATTGAGGGCTTCCCTACATTAGGTCGAGGCATCGTTGATTTTATATTGGAGCGAGGCATTGCATTGCTCTGGTAAAAAATAGAAACTTGGGTGTGTGCCTGAACATTAGGAACATTTTCTGTTGATAACAACATTTCTTAGCTACAATTTTCGACGTAGTTAACTAGCTTGTTTGCCAGAAATGTTGATAAGGTTTTCATTTTTCTGATATGCGTTCTTCATCTGTACCTATATATTTACTTATTTGTGATATCAGCTTTATTTTTTTCTTCTCTCATTTTCGGGTTCGTCCAAGCTTTTCGAAATCCTGGTCGGTAAGCATTTTGTTAGTAGTGGATTAAAATTAAAGTCAGTATCTATTACTCAATATAAAAAACGAATGTAAGAGAAATTACTCTTTAAATGTGCCATTAGATTCAAAGAACGGATAAATGTTGAACATAAAAGCGCTATTAAAAATTATTGAGAGCCTTACATCTAAGGAACTGGAATAAAGTGCCTCTAGAAATGAATGTGCATGTGTGTGGCTAGGTAAACCGTAATTTTTTATTTTGAAAAATATAAATGTAAAATGTATATGGATGCTTAAGCCCAGTTGACTAAGTGCTCGTCACAAAGAGAATCCTTTTACCATGTGAAAAGTGGTATTAACACCTCTAGCTTCAGGTACTTTCCCAGCGAAATAGAATAAGGGCATAAACAGTTTTACGATAATTGCATCCCTTTTTATGTTGTTATCCTGGTCCGTCTGGTCCTTGTTTTTAGCAGTTTTTCTTCTTTCTTTCATTGGAAAATGCCCCTAAGTGCTGTTAAATTAGACTTCATTGTTCTTTTTGATACCATTCCGGGGTCATTTTTTCTTCTCATTTACAGGGAAGTATGTATGTACGTTACGTTGGTGTTCATGGCGTTGTTTGTGCTTTTTTTTTTTAGTTAGTTCCTTGATTTACGTATCACTAATTACTATGAAAATGAATAATATTTTGTAGTATATGTTCTTGGTGGATAGCTCCTCTTTCATATTGTCCGGAAGATTGTGCTGGTATTGTAGGTACAATTGTGTTTCATTGTAAGCGTAGGGAGAAAGGATATCTCTTATTTCATAATAACTGGGGAAATAATTAGCCAGAATGTTACCAAAATTGTTCAATTTTGAAAAGAAATATTCCAATAAGGATATCATTAATAAAATTAATAATTTGGATTTATAATTACATTTTAGGTACATAATATCGGTGATTTTGCAAACTTGTTTCCTTCCAACCTAATTAAAATCAAAAATTTATTTATACATACATGCATAGGTATATGCTGTAATTACAGATAAGACTTTATGAAAGGGGATAAAGTTAAATCCTGTTTTATTTTGATAACGGTGCGTATATTAGAACTAATGGCTGGCGAGCGTATACTATTCAAGAGAAATTTCTTGAACAGCTGTTCAAAGAGATTATCCATCAGAGTGGAACATCATTTAAAAAAATAAAATACCTATAAATTTTGAAAGCTACAACCATAAAATATTGGGAACGACATTTTAATTTAACATAACAAATTTAAAGATAAGCACAATTTTCAGAAAACAATTTTGTATTTCTAGTCCACGATGGCAAAATGTTTTATGTGTAAAATGAAAATTGTCAAATCCATTTCCGCTTATTAGAAAATTTCAGATTGAAATGAAAGAAAGTGGGGAGTAAGTATCATTCATTTCACTCATTATCATTGTTTTAATATTGCTATCTTTTTATCGTAAATTTATTCTACATGGTGGCCATAAATAATTAGGGAGCTGGCGAACAAAATTTCAATACGATCTGTTCATGTGGCAGAAGTTCATAATAGTAATAATTGTACCCTAAATAACATTAAACATCACGTCTGCCTGCACGTTAGCGCTGCGTTGTCAATTGACAGCGCTTTGTAATTGTGGGGCACTATATCATTTGTTCATGTCTGCTTCTTGGACTGGTGAACAAACTTATCCTAGAAGCAACGAAAATCGTCGAAATTTCCGTTTCCTCGAAATTAAGTTTTCAAAAACTTTTTTTTATTTCGACAACACTATATGAAATGTACACTGAGCAGAGATGAATTTTTAGATCGAGAACATTGTAAAACGACGAGAAAACCACATCTGCCGGCATATTGCTTCTGCAATAAGCATTTACAGCGTTTTAAAAATTGAAAAAAAAAACAGACTACAAAATCATCTGTTCATTTCTGCCCCTGTGACAGATGCTCAAAGTCCTTCTAAAAACAACAAAAATCGGCGAGGTAGACGTCTCAGTTGCTGATTTTTTCAAGCAGACCTTGAAATACTCAACTAGCGCCAAGCGTATATCTATATATACGTATACGCGCTCCTATACGCCTATACACGGCTAAGCTGTCGGCCGAAACGGTCGAAATCTTTCTATTTCTCGTCCCATACTTTTTTAGTATTGTGTGTGTGTGATGTGCCCATACATATACGATATATTATTCCCTCTCGCTCATAGGAAAGGTCGCTCCCACTGTATACCAAATCTGTTCGCCACGGTTTGTCCGTTAAAATTGGGGTGTCAGTTCTCTTTCGAAATATAAAAATTGAAATAAATGAAAAAAAATTGAATAATCATGATGTTAATGATAATAATGATTAATAAAAAAAACAATAATATCATTAAACTGTCATATCAAAGTATTAAGTACATAATTTTTACTTCACTTCCTAAACTTTCAGAAAATCGTACACCTCAACATCAGAAGGCTGCACGTCTGCCAATATTTTTTCGGGTATCCAAGGCTTATTGTGAACTGAATGGACGCAAGCGGGACCATGAATAAATGATTTAGTATAGTTTTTTTTTCAACACGTTCATGTCCACTTGCCGCGAAAACGCAGAGTTCTGGACGTCTGCCTATAGTTTTTCAGTACACAAGTAGTATTTGTTATGCGATAGCGCTGTAAATCGAAAACGCAGCGCCGCCGAACCTCCATCCATAGGACTTAATTTATTCGTATCGATGTCATCTTCAATACCTATCATTATGAAACATGAACAAATGATTTATCAAAATGTTCACCAGCTCCCTAACTATAGAAAGTTTTTATGGGTGCTGAAACTAAAACATTGCTGCTGACAACACAATTCTGCCAATTTTGACTACTGGCAAAACGTTTTACTATAATTTTATAGGAAATATTTATTAAGTTATCTGTCAAAATGGAAGAAAATAAAAAAAATATGTTTTCAATTTATCATTAAATACGGTGAAATTGAAAGTTCTTAAATATTCTTTTATTGAAAGGATACATTTTACTTCGGAGGTGTTCCCTCGTCTAGAAACAGGATCCACAGCGCCTCCACAGATTCCCATTTCAAATGATTTAGAAATAGATATTCCATTTTGATATTTTGACTGTTTGACAGTTTGCGATTTTTGCCTTAAAATCTAGTGGGGAGTGTACGTGTGAGGTATTGCAATAATTGCTTTGGTAGCATTTAAATTTCAATAAGCTAGCTCCCTTCGTGCCATTATAATGTAAGTCCTCCTTCATGGTGCCCATTTCAAGGTCAAGAGCAATTTTTCATTACCTGATAGGAAGAGGAGAGTGCCGATCATGGGTACCTCAACTTCACCCATAGTGGCTAAATTCTATATATAATAAAAATCCGAGACTATGACTCGCATTCTCTGTCACTGTCCGGCTCTCTCAGAAAATTGCTACAGATTCCTGGAATTACACCTCCTTAATAGCTGTATGAATCCAGCAAGGAGTGTTGGGGGCCAATACTCAGTTTTGTAAAGGCGTCCGGCCGGGACCTATGAGCAATTGCTCATAAGTTTGGAGGGTGAATAATAGCCCTTGTTCCAGTCTACGTTCCAGAGACCCCTCGAGGCCTCAACCTCTCTCTCAATCCATATGGATAAATGAAAAAAAGCAAAAGGCAAGTTTTCTATATTTTCTATATAAGTATGTAAATCTAATGAACTGGTATCGTGATGTTTATAAACAAAGTTTTAAATACTTTTGACAGTACTTTCCAGTTCACTTACAATTTTTGTTATGTTTTTTTAAAGGCAGTGGGACAGGAGATCCAATCCCAAGCATGGAGCCCCATTGTACTATCCTGGTAGAATCCCTTTCACCAATACCTTCCTGTCCTTTTAATGAAGCGCATCAGGTCTTGGTGATAGAAGGGCAGACCCTACAGTATCCAGCCAGCTCCGGGCGAAGGCCGGACATGCACACAAAAAGTGTTCGGTTGTCTTAGGTTCTCCTTCTAGGCAGGACAGATATGTACTCAGAGCTAGCGGCGACTTCAATCCTTGTTAGATGAGCGTGAAGTGAGTTGTGGCCGGCGATGATGCTAACCACATTGTTTCTTTCCGAGCCCCATAAGAATATCGGAGATATTCCTATTGGCCCCATCAAGAAACAGTCTTGTGCATCTGCAAGAACTCAGATTCTTCCATCTATACTGATGTTTCCTATGAACATCCGCTTTGACGAGAGATTCGATACTCGGGGTGGCAGCGCCTACGGCAGGTTCCGGACCCAGAAACGGAGAATCCAAGCTAGCTAGACATCCCTTCATTACTAATTATCCCCGTATAACCAGGGACCTACTGAACGGATACCGGACACCTTATTGTGGATACACAACTAAGCCACAGACGACCTGCAATCCGCCAGTAACTTACTGACTATCCGAAAGTATAGCAATGTCCTTCCACTTGAATTGCATATCAAAGGCTATCTTCGCTGCCATTGTGATGGCGAAGCTTTCAACCTGGAAGCGAGTGGTGTGTCTTTCAAGTGAGTACTCCATTTTAATGTCTAGTGCAGAGTAGTAGACGATCGCCCAGGCTCCTTGTAACAGAGAGAAACTTCGGTGAAAAGTTTCAGGGCGGACCGCGCAAGACCCTCAGTCCACGATTCCCTTACATGAAAGGTCACAGAGAAGCGAACCCCAAAACCAAGTTCTGGTACCACTATGGCATACTGGCCAGTGGGTTTTCCAAGTCCAGCCCATATGCCAAAGAGTAATGAGAAGAACCAGTAGAGCAGTCCTCCCAACATCCCCTTGAGCGCAGTCTGCACACGGCCCTTTTGGCATCTGCCTGAGTGACAAGATCCAGGGGTGGCAGGTTAAGTAAGACCTCAAGAGCAGTACTGGCCGTAGATCACATGGACTCCGTAAATCCCAAGCAGGCTAGCCTTTGCAGACCTGCCAGCTTCCGGATTGCAGTCCCCACAAGCGTCCTCGGCCATCATACACAGGAAGCATATGTGAGCATGAGTCTGATGATCGAGATGTACATCCAGGGTACAACCCTCGGTCTTATGCCTTATGTACAGCCAAAGCTTCTCCTGCATTGAGTGTAGACCCTCATAGCCGCATTAACCTTTTCCTCTACGTGCAATTCCCACGGCATCTTCGAGTCAAGGTAGACTCCAATGTGCTTAACATTGGCAGAGAGCACTTGTAGTTTGGTTTGATACCATATATTTTCCATTTCCTTGACCTTAACGTAAAGATTAACCTTTCCGCGCTTGTGGCACATCGGTGTCCCCAGTTTCTAAGTAACGTTACCATTACTCAACTGTGGGAATAACAGGAATATTCACCGCTTTGTGATAATATTTGATTTTAGTTGTCCATAGTGTGTAAAAAGAAGTGCATAATTATGTCGGTTGTAGGTATTATTTCGTATAATTAATTTTGACTAATATTATTATAATATTTGCAGACAAGTTTTATAAAGTATTAATTCTTGAATATTTGCAATATATGTGTGGGATTTTTTTTTGTATATGCGTACTTTTCCCAACTTTATCATTAAGAAAGTGGTGTCCTCACAAAGGGGAAGTGATATTAATTTGTAGATGAATATGTTCAGTTACTTCTGCAAAAAATGGAGCAACGTATATTTCCTCAGGGCGGATGCTTTTGAGACCTTAGATGCTGGCAAAAGTGATGATGAAACTTGTCTTTTCCTCGATGCTGAGGATTTGGGATTATTGGAGACAGATGCTGACGAAAATCATTATTGAAGGAGCATAATTTGTGGAAATTCCACAGGAAATAATTCCAGAACTTGCGATTTTCAAGTGCGGTGTGAGTTATAAGCCGAGAAAATTTGAAGAGAAAACCAACTTCTTGTTATCTGAATTTTACAATTCAGAGTTTTTGGAAAATATTTTTGCATCCTTCGTAGTATTTCAGTAGTATGTCGCAAATTTTGACGCTTGCTTAAGAATTTCGAAAAATATGCAGCCCAAAAAGGAATTGTTTTCAGTAGTTCATTAGAAGAAATGAAAGCATTTTTCGAAATCAACTTGTACTGGGATGCCACATTCTGACAATATTTGAAAGTTATCATTGAGCTTGTCACGTCCCGGTTGAGAAGACTCAAACGAGTACCGAAAAAGTGTGATGCTTAGTATGTCAGATACAATTTTGGGTCATTTCTGGGATGTTGAAATTTCTGAGTGGATAGGTTTTTATCTGAAACTTAGGAAATGCTTTCATTTCGGTCCAGGCCATTAAGCTGGAATGTAAAGAACAAAAGAAAAAATAAATAAATACATAAGATACAACTACAAATTCAAAATAGAATAATATACCTAATTTAGTATTCAATTAACTTTTGTTCCGTATCTGGACATATTTTCTGGTAGTCATATTAAGTTGATGTGTGGAAGGAAAGAATCCATAATTTTGCCTTAAAAGAGCCAGTTTCAATGTGATGGTAAACGTTCACAACTAAATTTTTAACTCAGTTTTTCAGGCCAGGTTAATGAAATAAAATTAATAAAAAATACTAGATATGTCAAAATTTACTAGATAAAGATAAGAAATTGAAAAAACACATGATTGAAAAACGAAAGTCGGATCTACATTAATGTATGCATCAGACAACATCTGGAAAAATACATACAAATAATGTGGGCTTTACCCGCAGCTCATCGATGTGACCTATGACATATCTAAAGAGAATAATGGAATTTCATCTTTCATGGTCTTTCATTTACACGGGTGTCATTTCATGTATACGTAAAGGATATACCGCGGATTAGCATCAAGCTAGATTTGGTAAGACCAATTCTTAGGATACCCTTGACGAATTCACGTACATATGTAATTTTGTATAGTCGGTCACCCAGTACATTAAAAACGTCTAAGACTGACCATTTTCGTAGTAGACGTAAAAAACATAAATTTTTATATGGAAACACCAAGAAATGGATGCCCAATTTGGCCTATTTGTGAAATTATATTTATTATTTTTATAAAAACGCCGGGAACAAAATTCCAGCTTTCTACGCTGACGCATTCTCAGGCAGTGTCCAAATATATAGTGAAAAACGAAACTTCCGTATGGCAACCCCAAGAAGGAGCTAGCAAATTTTTCCCAATTCCGAATTTAAATTTACTTTTTGTTTCCTAAAAGCCCGTGTGCAAAGTTTTAACGCTCTGAATACTTACAAACGTTCTCGAGTTATCGTGCGCTTAGATCGACAGATATACAGGCAAAAATCAAAATAATGTTTTAATATTATGCGTGGGTGTCTAATCCATATTGCTCTAGCATCATTATTTCTATGCCTTACAAATGGAACGACAAACTTAGTATGAACTTTTCTTGAATATACAGAAACTTCCACAAAACTCTCGGTAGCTCACCTACCATTGTTTTACGAATCCTAAACAAGTAGCAAAGCTTTCGTATTTTATTTGGCTGAAGGCTTTAGATATGTTCATACACTATTCGAGAGGTATAGTAGGTATGTTTAAATATTGTAAAAACTGTCGAGAAAGAATTTAATGGAATTTTCGTCCACTCAGAAATCGTTTTTCCTGCCCTGTTCATGTAATATGTGCAATAATATAAAACTAGCACCTCGATTTATTTTGTACAAGAATTGATTAATGTTCATGCAAAAACTGCTAAATAATGATATATTTTGCCTAAACCTAGTACATATTTTATGCATGAGTATTAGTAATTGTACTTTCCCAGCAGGACTTATGACAAGCGGTTTCCAAAGAATACGTAGTTATAGTTACAGATATTTTTAATGAACTGGAAAGTTGTCCGGAATATGAATATCGTTTACATTGCTTATGACCATAGTAGTAATTTCACAGAAACCGTCGGTGCTTCTCATTAGTCGGTTGCGAAAAATGTTTTTGCTTTTCCAATAAATAGCTAATTTTCAATACCTAAGTAAAAATTAGTCAGCCATGAATTAAAATTAAATAAATAAATGCTACCAGTCGCTTATAAATATTGAAATGGAATAAATAACAAGCATTTAAGGGTTAACCCTCCTCCAGCTGCGGGTGGAATTTATATTTTGAGCTCGTATTTTATATTTTATTCATAACAAGGAAAAGGAAAATTTTATATCCTTGTGAAATAGTTTAAAAATTGGCATATTATCTATAAGCAATTTCACTTAGAAAGATAATCAATTGCTAGAAGCTTAGTTGGTGAAATACTGTCTCCCTATATTCAAATATGTACTTACACAATAAAATTACTGAATGGACTGGATGGACGGGATGGACTGCTATTCAAATACTCTAAACTTCAATGCGAAGCGATAACAGTGTCCATAAAATTAACTCGACTAGTAAAACGTGACTTTGGCGTAGACCTGACTGGAGGGAAATGAATACCTGTACGTCTGCTTTTTTTTTATATTAGCGTAACATTCCATATTAACAGAAAATGTGGGACGGAAAAAAATTCATCCATATCAGTTGCATCTTAGAATAATTTATAGAAACGTCATATACAAAATAACTATATTTTGTACGTATTTTATAATGATGTGAAAGGTATTTGAATAATGCATAATGCTAAAATATGAGTTCACCGTATTATCATGAAACTTAGTTTTGCGTCAAAATATTGAAGTGGTGCATTTTTGATTTTACCAGTAGCTTTGAGAAATTACATAATCAAAAATACCCGTAATTTGCTCATCTAAAAAGTCTTTAACAAAGAATAACCGTTTTCAATGCTGCTGGCTTTGATGGTTTTTCTCTACTGTTAATTAAAAGATATGCCTAATTTATGGCTAAACCTCTGCGTAAACTATTCTACTTGTCTTGGTCGACAGGAAAATTTTAAACTTCTTGGAAGCTAATTTACGTTCAGCCTATTCCCAAGAAAAGAGAAGGACCTATTTTCAAATTATCGAACAATTACAATCACTTCGATTCTTTCAAAGGTCTTTGAATATATCATTAATCATCTAAGTCAATGAAGTATCTAGAAACCAACAGACTTAACTACGATCGCCAATATGGCTTCAGGCCTGAATGCTCATTTTGACAATTGCTGACTTTTCTTATGGAACGTTAGAGCCGTTATCTTCACAAACTTGGTAAGTTCAAAATCGTTGCCCTAGATATTTCAAAGGCCTATGATTGAGTTTTGTATCCATCCCTTTTAGCCAAATTTAAAGCACTTGGTCTCTCCCCTCCTCTTCTATTATAAATTCAAAGTTTGTTTTATCTAGTCTTATACGGGTCGTATAGATGGCATTACGGCTGAACCTCACCCGGTCTGTTCTTCTCTCTTTTTAATTTTCATTAATGATCTGCTTTGCCTTACTTCAATCCCATCTATAGTTTTGCTGATGGCAGTGCTCTTGATTTCGTATACATCTTTGACACTCTTGTGGACTTTAGAGGGAATGTCGTATGTGTTAAACGAGATTGTATGATTAGATTATTGAATAATGGACCTTACAAAGAAAATCATGTCGAATTAAATGCATCTAAGTCCTAATGCTGTCTCATCTCTTTAAAACATGTTCACTACTTAACGACTCCCGTTTTTTTTTATGTATTCACCGATTCGCCGTCACTAAGCATTATTGGTATTAATATTTCTAGTAAGTTAAGCTGATTTGATCACATCTTTTTTATTGCCAAAGAAGCATAGAAATATCTTGGATTTCTGAAATGGTGTAAGAGAAGACCTACATCAGAGCAAGAATGGAATGCAATTCCCGTATCTGGGTCGAGACTGGTCGCACAACCTTAGCTTAATTAGATATTATATTGCCCATTGTCGGATGCTTTTCACTCCATTGTCGCTACATGCATGGTCAATGGTCTTGTCTGATACCTAGTAGAATGATTCTTGTACACAATGCTTGCGTTGCAAATCGCGCACATCTTTTTACCCTTCAGTATTTTCGGCCGTACAGTAAAATTCCGTGATGTTTTTTTTTATCAAAAACTGTACACTGTACTGCCTACCATCTTCTCTCTGTACATCACCCGCTCTTCTTACGTCCCCTAATCCTTTCCCTATATCCTTCCTATCCATCCATCATAAGGTATTCCCTAACCTTGGCTCAGTAATATATATAAAAAAAAGTTATTGTAGCAAATTTTAACATAATTTTAGATGTGCATTACCATTAATGGATATATTTCCCACACTTACCTCTGCTTGATGTGCTAAGCTTATAAAAACAATTAAGATTTTGTAGAACTCACTTTAAAAATCTTTATTTAAAATTTTTTTGGTTTGAGTATTCGATAATATGGTACAACCAGGGACATCTAGCGAGAAGAGGAATGCACAAGCTGGGATACAAATCAATGTAATTATGCAGTAAAAAGAAGCACTCTTCGGATGGCCCAGATGTTATTCTACAACGTGTTGGACGAAGCTTGGCTTGCAGCTTTCATAACTATATCTAAGTCTATCCACAGCAGACGTATACAGTAAGGTGCAAAACTGTACTAGGGTTGCTTACTAAGGCGTGATTCTATCTTCATTTCCAAACTTTAAACTGAAGTTAAATTATAAATTTTTTATTTTAACTCACATAATCTGCACTTACAATAAAAACTGCAAATAAAACAAGTATTTTATAGTGAAAATTCAAGGTTAAAGACTGACTCAGTATTGCAGCAGAAAGGTTCATTAAAAAAACTATATATATTTTTCCATCTCTAACTACCTTTCTACATCTGAGTATGCTTCCAACGAGTTTTTCGAAAATCTTCTTTATATAAGGCCGGTTTCTAACATGCCCACAAGTTCTCGATCGGATTCAGATCAGGGTTTTGGGCAGGCCAATCTAACACCGAGTAGGGCTGCTCCAGTTGTTTTTATATGCTAATAAAATAAAATAATTTTTTTTTCCAGCATTGATTCAGTTTTGCACCTTCTTGTATGTGTTTTTTCAAGCTTTATGGAAGCAATTGGTAATGTTATGAATAGAGACTAGATCAAGAAATCAGCGAACAAAAATTGGAATTGAGTCAAGATTAAATCACTTAATTATAGCAAAAAATGTGAATTACGGAAGAAGGTGGGGCAAGAGAAAGTGGACGTGTTGAAGGTACCGAAGTTACTGCATCTGGTTCTCTAACTAAATAACAACACGAAAAAAGAAAAACTTCCTTCGCTTCTTCCTTTGACAGTCGGAGTTTCATTTCATATGCATTTGTATAAGGATAGTATAAGCATCCTTACTTTTTTGGGACTTAAATAGGGTATACGAGATGATTTTTTTTTTAAACGCCTCCTCATAAGATTTTTCCGAATTCTGGCAAATATATTTAATATTAAAAAAAAAGAAAGCGAGATTGTCAAGTGGCAAAATTAGTAAGGACAGGCCGACTGCATGCTTTATCATCAGTGTAAATTTGATCGAAATCGATTTGATATACAATCACAGATTGATATAAAAATAAACGAAACTTCACATTAGCTTTATACGTAATGAGCCGACGATATCTGAAAAACTGGCAAGTTATATGAATTTATATCTCAAACAATTAAAAAAGCTTTAATTGGTCCAAGACCAACTCTTATGATAACCTGTTTTATATGAATGCCCGATAAAGTTTCGGCTTGTACCCATCTATGAAAGCTTGATTTGTGAAGTGGTTTTTCACATAAATTTCTAGAACTTTTTCGTCAGACAGAAAATATTGTTATAGGCAATTATGAAGATTTCATATCCTGAAGAATTTTCCAGTACAATAAAAACGTCTAGGATTGATCGTTCTCACAATATACGTAAAAATCCTAAAACTTTGATATGGCAACACCAAGAAAGGGTTGTCTGATTTAGTACATTTTTGAAACTATGTTTGCTATTTCTATAAAAACGCCGTGTATAAAATTGCAGCTCTCTATGTCGACGCGTTCTAAGGCAGTGTCCAAATATATAGTGAAAAACCAGATTTTTGTATGGCAACCCTACGAAGAAGTTACCCGATTTGTCCCATTATCAAACTTAATTTTACGTATTGTGCAACATTTTGCTCTCTAAGCTAGGTGCGCCCGCGCGTATCGAGTCATAGTCCTGGGAGCTTCCAAATTTTGTCCACATATAATGGATACGTTTGTTTACATGTATATATTAACATAGATGACAAATTATTACATTTTATGTTAAAGTTTCTTTCTCATCTCAAGATGCAATCAGTTAAATTAGTAAAATTATATAAGCTATGGAATCGAATCACCTTTTAGTTAATACACTGATATGTAGAATGAGCAGCGATTGCCATTAAAGAAAACGAATGACGAGGGTATTACAATACTCCAGCAACTCAAAATACAGGGAATGACACTGTTCTATAAAATACGAAAACATGATTTTACTGCTGGTAGTAAAAACGGAAAGATTTGTTTCTTTTTTTTATATCTAAAATAAAATCAACATTTTTATTGCAATTTTTGGAACCTACTGTGGTTTATAGTAGGATCATTTCAGTAGGCGAACCTGTCTTGTTTTATTACTTTTCTTATGTGACATGTTCTAATATTGAAGTCCAATTCCCTTTCTCGGAGTTGTAATGTTCGCTTAAAATAGCTTTAAGAAAATTCTTAAGACAAGTCAAAGAGAATGGTTAAGAGATTACCATCCATTTGCTTCAATTTTCTTATCTTTGAGATTTTCTTCTAACAAATGTTGATTGGAATTTGAACTAGAGCAGTCTTCCAGGTTTGATTTGCTTTAACATTACGTACATATTGCATTTCGATTTTGGAAATATTTTGTACATCTATGCTTTTCTTGAATGTAGGTATGACAAGGTAAAATATAACTCAAGGCGCAAATATGCAACAATAAGTGATTTTTGGATTTTCTATCACAACCAACGGCAGATAAGAATTGAAAATTAATTTAATGATTTTTCTAGCAAAATTTTCATAAAGAAAAAACTCAATTTCCAAGTAAGAATCAAATATATTATATTAAGAGCTAGGGGGTATGAAAATTGGTACCTTTACATATTTACCTAAGAGCATGCAAGACGTCTTGCGGTTAAAAGTTAAAGTTAAAATGACGAGAAGAGGTAATCAAAAAAATATTATTTGTGAATGTGGTGGGCGAATTTTTATAATTTTTGTGTAAGGGTTGATGATATTTTTTTTTAAATATTTTATATATAGGTACTAGAAATCTTAGGAGTAATTACCAAATTTTGTGTGTATTTAGTCCTAATTATTAATTTATAATTATTATTAAATATTAAATTATCTGTCAAACAGATTACATTTAATTATCATAGGTTGTATTGTTCAGAACTTAAATCGTGATACATAAAAAATTACAAAAGTGTTAAAAAATCATCTGGCCTGCTTACGTGGCAGTAATATGATATTAAGAAGGTACTTAGGACCTATACGTCGACCTATATCAGTTGATACACCGCAGAGTTAATTTATTTGAAAATGTTGTCAGCCGATCATAAGAAGGTCAATGCGAATGTATTCTGCTCTGAGATATTCTGCTATGTCTCCTGTCATGCAGATTCTTACCATTGATTTAACGAACTACGTTTGAACCAAAATATTGTTAGAATAATATTTTCCCTACGTTATTATATAATTCATATTTACTTTTAAGGCATTGGAGATTCACCAAATGACATTACCATCTGAATATCCTGATTCGGATAGGAATAAGTAATAAAACAACAAAATAAAGTAAACCTAAAACTCGCACTTCTATATCTACTGAGTAGGTACGATCCAGATCCCATAAAAAAAATATCAGGCACTTTTCGGTATTTATATATGTAGAAAAGAGACGATGCGGCCATACTTTTGTCACAGCATGTACGATTAAAATGAACCGCTATTTTGATCTTAGTAGTTGGGTGGTCTCCAAATCACATCAAACTACTTTGTGCGGCGTAAGAGTATTTTGATCAGAATTATGAAGTTAGCCCTATTAAGTTGTTAACCTGTTAAGTTAAAGGATAATGTTGTTAGTTTATAAGTCAGTCTAGTTTAGATGGCCAAATCGAGCAGACCAGCTCCCACTAAGTCACTAGAAGGCGAATTATATCTGCGCTAAGTTTTCTCTAGCTTCACTAGGAGCTAGCAACCTCAATAAAGGACGATTGTATTGAAGAGCCTCAATGAAGGCTTTTCATTTCCTGCCGGTGCAACTTTAATATGTTTTCTTCCTTAGCTTTAGGAACCGCCGAAGAAGAAGAAGAAGCCGAATCTATAGTTATCAAAAACTGTCTATTCCGACGTTCATTCCCAAGGGTCGTTCTTTCCCAAGGATTGTCTGTGCAGACGTTCATCCAGTTTCTGGATCCCCGAGGATTGTCCGTCCTGGTTTTCCAGGAACTGTCTTTACAGATGTATATCCTTAAGGATCGTACTTACTCGGGCTATTCCTGAAATCCCAAGGACTGGATGTCCGGTACCAGCCGGCATATACATACTTTCCAACGCAAGATCTATAAGTTCCCCAGGATAGCCCGTTTAAAAGCAGCGATACTTTCCAGGCTACCTTTTGCCAGTCCTCCAGGACGGTCATCTCACATCCGAGTCCTCATATTGCTGGAATCGGTGGGCTGCAGATAGCAACCTCCAGTCCAGCGCAAGTGGACTGAGAATACAACCATCATCACACTTCCAGCCCGCAAGGCTATAATAGAATTTTAGTGCCAATGACTATTACTTGAATTCCTTTCTATTATTGCGTTAGACATTTACTGACTAGAAGTCTCCACTTAATGCGGTTTTTCTGTTCATAGAAAAGCTTTTGAAAGCTTCTTCCAGTCTCATCCTGTTTTTCAGTGGCTTGCGCCTATTAAAAAATCTTTTTTTTCTGTGATTAGACATATATGTCGTCTGCAGCAAGTCCTTGAAGGGAGTTATCTAGTAGATATCTCGTAGCGAGATGGCTCTTTTAGTCAATATTTAGGATATGAAAGTGATGCTATGGGTTTTCCCTTCTCACCAACTCAAGATGAGCTACAATTTGATAGTTCCCTTTAATTAGAATGACTTAAAAAAAGTCTATATAGTAGTATAGCACCAACGCCTCTTTTTTTCTGGTAAGAGAAATACTAATCAAAAATATTTCTAGACATAGTTTTTGAGGTATTTCATCACTGAAATGAACGTAATCCATAATAAAGAAAATTATTGCATTGGATTACAAAACACGCTTTTATGCTGAAAGAAAAGGTAAGGAGTCCCACTTTCATTCACCCCAACTACACCTATTTGGTTGCAAGAAGTGTTGATAACTTATACCAAAAAGCAATATTGCTTTCCGGAAAATGTATTCATTCCTTATAAATAAATGAATATGTAACGGTACTGAAGTCTAATAAATTTGGAAAAGATGATGGATGTGTAGCTCATTCAGAGGGGAAACTGTTGATATTCATTTCATTACATTTTTCCGTTATCTCACCCCATCTTGGAATTGAGTGTTTCGTGACCTAAGCTTGGCTCTCATAAAAAATTCAGGCCTTAAATGTATGGATTGTAATTGATAACTGGGTTTTCCACACTAAAAAAATATATATATGTATGTATGTATATGCTAGGATGGAATGCTTTTACTTCTGTTGTTGTTACGGTTGGGAAAAAATCGTGTCATACGTAGCTACGTGAAGTTTTTTCGCACTTCAAGAATACGCACTCCACGTGTTCAATTGTAATCAGTATCTGGGCGTGAATTTATGAATAATATAAAAGCTATCCCTGTTGTGGGTGATGTTCTTAACTTGATTATATTTCGCACTTCTGGTGTTCACATATAATAAAGGGCAAATGCTCTGGAGGAAAACATTTCTCCACAATTTATGTGTCACTTCGTCTGTTCGTCAGAATACATCTATTTTTATTATCTTAATTTAGCACTGCTATCTTAAAAGTTGTGTGTGAATAAGACAGATCTTTGACAGTTTTTGATATATACTCACATTTTCATCGGCCAGGAAACTAAATTTTCCATTAATGTTAAAAAAAAGTGAAAAATGTTTAACCTTAAAAGTTGAGAGTTGAACACAACGGTATGGCTTAAGATCTGTCATATCCTATGAAGTTATTTTTCTTTATTTATTTTTTTATATTATTAAGTCAAGCTCTGATGTAAAGCACAGCTTGGTAGGAAGGAGATAGGGAAAGGATTCTGGCACATAAGAAAAGTGGCGGAGCTACTGATGTATGTCACTCTTGAACCTTCGTAGATTGTATTCCTGGGGAAAAACGAAAAATGGTAGACTGTTTCTAATGGTGAAGAAAGTCTTCTTGTGCGAGGTAGTAAGTTTTATAGATATATAAATCGTAAACATTTAAAACAAAGGGGATAATAACCACTTCGAGAAATATTTAAGCGGAAAAAAGTGATTACAGCTGCACTTGTAATTTTGCCTGCGTACACTAACAAAAGCGCAGAAAAATGCCTCATCCCTTGATGAATTGCAATGATTGATAGTAAATGAAAAATCTAATTTTGAGTCAAGTCTAGTAAGTTCACTCAATCTAATTAAGCCAAGCCCAAGCACATCACAAATAAAAGTCTCTAATGTTACTCTTTTAATAATATTGCATGAATATAAATTAGTCATCCCTCAAAAAGTGAGCAATAAAATTTTGGAACTGTTATATGCTGATTATATGAAATATAATTCATAATTCATGAACATAATTAAAGATACTAAACTGAAATAAAATGCAGTGTGAAGAAATGTTTTTTTTAGCTTCTAGCACGAGTTTTTTTTAGATATTCTACTACAATCATAAATCTGGCAGACCGTTTCTTCAAAAGGGTAAGATAAAAAGTAGTTTCGTGATTGTTTTTTTAATCTTTGGCGTTTACGACATATAAGAGTTTAAGTACAAGTCTCCCTTTAATATATGCTTTGTCCTTCAATCTTGATTGACTCGAAAACGGTTGAGAGAATACGCCTCCCTGTGATATATTTTATTGTATTTCTCTACATGACCTATCATCTACTTAATTTTTATCTGCTAAAAACAACTACAAAATATACAGAAGTCGGCAATAATAACTTATATTTAACTTAAGAATGGTTTTACTGATTGGCTTCCATATTGAGGGAAAACATTAGAATTTAGTTAGAGGCCTACGAAACTGAAATTTTGGGTGGCGATTATTCTTATACCGTAGAGATGTATGCTGAGGAAAATTTGACTCCTAAAAGGTCTAAAATTGACTAAAACACTCTTGTCGTACGGTTGCTTATAGAACGATTTTGAAAATTTTCATTTCAATGCAGCCCAAAACTGTCCTTAGACTCAAATTCATTTATTAGTTTTTCTTGGTCAATTATATCTCCAACAGCTGTGTAGACCACAATTAACAATTTTTCCGATTTCTTTAGCAAGCGGCTTCGTCATATAAGTGTATAATCATTTTTCTTTTCGAATCCGTTTTTTTTTTTGGATTTTCGTCCCATAGTAATTTTACGCTTTTTCTTTTATTTTATTTTTATTGTTATAATCACAAGTTGGTTGCTATCTGTGCCGGTTCGTGTTGTGCCGGTAAGTGTGGATCGACCTTAAGGGGTTCAAATGACAATAGCCGGGTCGAACTCAACTCATTCTTATATTTCTGGCGTCCCTATTATAAATTTAAAATATCAGTGTTTGAATGTTTAGAGTGTTTCAATCTAGTTAAGTTGTATGACAGTAGGGCTTTTTGTTGTACACGTACTAACTAGTGCACTTAGTAGCGCACACGTACTAACACTAGATCTCCGTTGTTCATGTACTCGCGACAGGTTAGCTTTCCGTTCCACACGTACTCACTAGTGGATTCCGTTCTTCGCATACTACCACTATAGCTCTTTGTTTTTCACGTACCGCTTATTGGATGCCCTTCTGTTGTACATATACCAAGTAAAGGCTTCCGTTTGATGCACGTACAACCAATAGCCTTCCTTGTTCACGTACTGGCGGATTTGTAGACAGAGATGGATATTCCAGGTTTCCGGGACAAGCCAGTTCAACTCCTAGAATATTGGATAGGATATTCAGGTGGGAGGTTGAAACTCTCTTGCTCTACTTATAGTATGAATTCAAAAAGTTAATACGAATTATAAGCGAATGAAAATTTCATATGGAAACACTTCTGAAATAGTTGGTAAATATAGGTTCGTTACAAATATTTTGAAATGAACTGAGGTATGATGTAAATCTATCAATCATTTTCAATTTTTAAATGAACTATTATCTCACCCCCCCCCCCCCCCCCCTGTCTCTATTTTGATATAGCAACGTATGGCGTTTCGAGTACTCAGCAGCTAAGGCTCAGATGCTATGACGAAGGACTTTTCCCATAGTCTGTAACAGACACATGTAACATGCCATTCAACAATTTTACCTATAATGAGGCTCTAGCGAAAGTAGAAGATAAGTTGAGGTGATTGTTTGTAAATATTTGGACAATTTTTAAAATGACTATCCCGCAACGTCCAGGGGTAATTACTGGGAGTATACAGTTTTTCCCGCAAACTCCCATGATTATCAAATAGAAAGTCGTGCCCAATTGTAAGTTCACTAAAAATAGCATTCGGGGGCTTTTGTGATGCCAGTTTAATTCTTATGTCAATGACCGGGTACGTGAGTACCCTTGAGAATTTTAGTTGAAAGAAAACTTCAGTTTCTGCCATTATATAAACTTGCAAAATTTGAATTTGACATGATGCAAATATCACGGATGGATGCTGGTTTATCATTTTCTTGCCATAGCACCCGTTGTTTTGGTTATCAAATCGAAAAATCGCAGAATGCTCCAAATTCGATTGATTTCCATCCATATATCTTGAATTTGACTTCCACATATCTAGCGTATGTAGCGACATAATTTTACCTGTGGAAATACTTTTTTCTCTAGTTTATTCATATAAAACCCCTACAAGATACACACATACCCTGTTATTGGCCAAGCATGAAAATTTTGATAATTGGCAAAGGGTTTAAGGAATTAGTCTAGCCACGTGTGCTCCATGTCATACAAAAAAGCTGTCGCAGCATTGAACCGAAGTCTTTAAAGTATAAGAGAAAACAATACAGGGATGGTCGTCTTGCTGGTTGGTGAATTCCGAGGAAATGTGCCTCGTGAGGACAAGTCAAGAAATACAACTTAACCACAAATATGAGAGTTGAACTTTATAACGACATAGAGATAGGAAATTGCCCGGAAATACTTTTAAAAATAGCTGAGGGGCAAATAAAAATGGTAATGTATGCAGATTGTTACGCCACATTTACGGGAAATTTCTATAACGTTATACACAGTGACGAAGAACCAATGCCAAATGTGTACCATGATCTGCGAGGTAATATTAACGATACCCAGTGGTTGTATGAAAGAAAAAGCCATACTTGGACCACAAAAGAAAATCGAATAAATTTACGGGATTCGCTGAGTTCCTCTCATTAGACACGATTTAGATACAAAGCAGAGAACTTTTTATTTCAGAGTTTGCAATAACTATAAAAGGCACAAGGACGAAAGGTCACGGGCATACTTTTGGAGAAACAATCCTTTACGCACGATCAAATTACGTGGCTCGCGCGTGGGTGTCCAACACATCAAATATCCATGTACCAGTTGCAAATGGGAAGACGTACAATATTCAATCAGTGTTTTATTATAGAAGCTGTGATAGTACTTTCATTATTTCTAATGAATTGAGGATTCTGTAATACAATATAATGCACCAAAAGCAATAATTTGAAAAAACAAATACCACGTGGCTAGCGGATCGCCAGTAACAGCCAGTATCCAAATATATACATAAAGCTGGCCTATGCCCCTTTCATTATAAAGAGTTTTTTTTTACAGATTTCTGTTACACTTTTAATTTTTTATAAATTTTCAACTCAGACAGTTTATGTATGTTATTACTTTTTTCGGTGGTAAACACCAACTACTAGAATAAAATTTCATCAATTTCTCTCAAATGGATTATTATTTGATTTAAGGAATTCTCAATATTACAAAGAATCTAGTAAAACTTTCTTGTAAATCCACTTGAAAAAATCATAAAAGTAATTTTCCATAAGCGCAGTGAAAAAGCACGTTTGGTCAAGTATTTGCTTTAAGTTCAGAAATATACATTGCGCTAGATCTTGTCTAAGGACGTCGATATCCCTATGAACGGCCATAAGAGTACTTGTAGCAGAAGAGAGCTCTATAATACATACGAGACGTATGGATAAACTTTGCTGACCATTTAACTAAACTGCCATAGTCTAAGTCAAAAGACCTGAACATAACATTCAAGTCGGACTATGTTCGAGTCATAAATTAAAAATAACTGCCCACCCCATTCGGGTTGAATGGAAATAATTTTCCATCTCTAATAGTGCTTGTGCCAATAGATGTAAAACTTTTCCTTGTACGAAAACGAGAGGAGGATGGCTTCAGTTTGGAAGTTATAATCTCTTTCAATCTTTCGGGAGAGTATAATGGGACAAAATATCATATAACTCTTATCCTAAAAATATCAAAGAATTAACCAAAGAGTGAAATGGTTTGGATTAATATATTTTAGGTAATATTTGAACTTGGAGCTTGCTAAAGAAATTTATGGCTATCCCCGTTCTGTTGTGATAAGACTTAATAAAATAATTTTGTTAAGACAACAAAAGACCCAAGGCGGTCGAAAAATACAAAAAAAAACATATATTTATTGCCAATATATTGAAATTATATATGTATATATGTATGCATAAACAGAGTGAATAGACCACTCTAAATGAAACAGGAGTTAGATTTTAATCTTGTATGGAAGAGTGGAGGGGGCAAATGCGTCCTATTGTAATTAGGGGAGATATGTGATTTTGGCTACTTTTTCTCCCAGCACCCCATAAATTCAAGAACAAGAAAATAAACAAAATTATTGAAACTTAAAGTAGAATAACTAAAGGATCACTCAGAATTTCGGTTCCAAACTTTGAACGTGTTGTTCGTAAAAATGCGCCTTTACACAGGGCTGGTTTTTTCATTATTGCTCATAAAACTGTCAGCTTTCAAACTGTGAAGACAAATGTAAGTGCGTTTAAAATGAAAACCGGACGTAATGAAATAAAAATAAACTGAATAATCGAACTTTTCCTGCCGCATGATCAGGATCGCGAACCCCTCACGAATCACACTCTGCAGCAGAAATTCATTAGATTCATCAACCAAGCTCGGGAACGGTATTGTAAGATTGGCGGCAGTGTTGAATACAAACAGTTCTGTGTCGAGTTTCAGTTATCTGCACCATCAAAAATTCCAACAAGCTGAAGCGAAAGATGTTAAAAACTTACCTTATCAACCCGACGTTTAAACGAAGATCAATCAATAATGCATCGTTAGAATGAAACGAAAAGTTGGAACTGTAACAAGAGTTAATGCTCCATTATATGTAAGAATGTGTCGCAGACACTTGATGTAACTCAGCACTTCATGAAAAGTCTACGCACTTCATGAAATGTAGGCTGCTAGTGTAGCAGTTTGCACTTAATGAGTTTTTACACAAAGTGTCTGAAATTATTAGTCAATTCATGAAGAGCTAGAAGCCTTTACGCCGATGGTATAGTACCAGACGATATAACCGAATGCTAGAAGAGGGTGATGAGCGGTAAAGGGCGAGATCGCACTCAGTACTGCGAGCCAGCCATGCACGCACACACACACACACACAAACACACACACGCGCCACTCGACAACAATGGCCACACGCACACGCTGGCGTCAGGGCTTGTATCCCTCCATGAAGTGACTAAAACTTTCAGACACTTCGTGTAAAAACTCATTACGCGCAAACTGTTGCAATATTTGCCTACATTTCATGAAGTGCTGAGATATCTCAAGTGTCGACGTCATATACACAAAATCAGGCTAGAAGGGAAAAGATAAGTTATAAGAACATATATAAAGAAACCGTGAAATCGGGTGGTAAAAAAATTATATGGATGATGAAACTTATGTCTCTTGTGTGCAAAAAGTTCTGGAGGAAATTCCTGGTGTGAATAGCTCTGTTGACTTAATCGTTAAGAAAAAGTGAGAGAGAAACTTCTTTGGCAGGCAATTATTCAAAATGGTAGCTTCAGTGAGTGTGTTGTACTGAAATAAAATTTGAAAATTAGCTGCGAAAGTTGTGAAAGTAATTTGTAAGCAAAAGAGATGCACACTTATTTTTTTTTCTTTATTTATTTATTTAAAAAGTTACGACAATATAATACTACAATATTAATTATTAACTACTCTAGAGAAAAAAATAAAGAAGAAAGAGCTACGAATGAAATAAAACTATAAACTCTTTTCGGAACCAGTGCTGCGCAAGTACCAAAGAAAAAGTACTTAAGTATAAGTACAAGTACCGAACGTTTGATTACTTCAGCTTAAGTATAAGTACTGCATGTATGAAAATTACTTGCAACTAAGTACTAAGTCTTGAAAATGTACTGAGTAATTTTTGAAGTACTTTTTAAAGTACTTTTTTAGAATCTTTGTACGTTGTCAGTAATATAATGAAGCTTATAGAGTTCAGTTAATAAATATTAGTAAATAAATACCTTTTGAAAACACTATTATATGTATAGTAATCAGTGGCTACTATTTATAGTTTTTTATATGTCGAATTATTTTCAACGAGTTCTACACCGGTGCAGTGCAGCTTTACGTGTTTTTGTTTTTGTAATGCAACAACAAAAACAAGTAAAGTTGCACTGCACCGGTGTAGAACCCGTTGAAAAGAATTCAACATGAGTTTTCGACGCTGCACGTAGAGTAAAACTTTCACCTCTCATTGCTACATTCATAAAAACTATTAAATTCCGCCCTTACATCAATTGTCGCCTCCAATAATGCATAAAATTTCTAAGGAAAAAAATTCCAGTAAATTTCTAAGAAAAAATCGAGACCTTCCCTACATCAGGTCGAGGCATCGTCGATTTTTGTATTCGAGCGAGACGTTACTGGTTTTTGTTCAACTTACTTGCCCAGTCTTGTTTGTATGTTAGTAGTTTGCCTAAGGTTCTTCCTTGATGTGTGAGTGTGGCACATGGTTTCACAGTTCTTTGCGTGCTTTAAAATACAATAAAAAAAGGAGTTGCGCTGAAGATTGTGTTTGATTTTCTACGAAGAGTTAGATATTTGTAGATAATTAATAGACTCAGAAATACTAAAGTAAAAATCTTGGTACTTAAGTACAAAACTAAGTCTTAAGTACAAGTAAATAGAAGCAAGTAGGTACTTATGTTCAAGTACCTACTAAGTACGGGCATTTCAAAAGTATTGAGTAATAGCTCTTAAGTAACGAATATGTACTTTAAGTAGTACTTAAGTCTTTGTTTACTTAAGTATTCCCCAGCCCTGTTCGGAACTAACATAATATTGCTTAGTAAAAAGTTAGAGGTTCAGATCAACAATTTAAAATAAAAAGCAATTCAAGGGGAAACTAATGTAAAAATATATTAAATAATGAATATAAAAATAAAAGTAAGTATAATACTGGAGAACAGTGATTCTGCAGCAGGGTTGGAGATCGGATTTAGAGTAAAGTACGAAAGTAATATGCGATTTGCTAAGTTGGCTCTAGTTTTTGAGATAACAACAACCTACTTATAATAACCTAAGGATGTAAAATATATATTAAATATATATTGAGACTTTTATTTTCAAATAAAAATTGCGTTATAAATGGTATTTTATATAGCATAAATTACATCAAAATAGAAAATATAAAAATAATTAAGAAACCGTTTTCTAGATGAGAGACAATCTACATTGTTTTTGGCCAGGACAATCCCCTTGTAAGGCCCAGCAATAGTCCGCCATCATACGGCCGTCCCACCGCCCTTGGTACCTTTCCTCTATCATCCTCATATCCTGGTTGAACCGCTCTCCTTACTCTTCACTGTAATTGCCAATGTTGTCAGGGAATTTATCCAAATGGCTATTTAAAAAATGCAGCTTGAAACTCATAATAGTTCCCAATTTTTTAAAATTGTCAAGCATTTTGGTGACTTTTTCGGGATATTCCGCTGCTTTTTGGTTCCCCAAAATAATTTTCATAACTGATACGAAACTTGTCCAGGCATCAGATTCTATCACAGTCATGCGGCTTGTAAAATTAAAATTCTTTATAAGGGTACGGATTTATGGACCATCAAAGATACCAGATTTTAAATTTTCCGTACTAAGGCCAGGAAATGTATGAAAAATATATTTAAAACAATCGCAAGTCAAATTTAAGGCTTCGACGACTCTTTCATTAGCCCAAGCTTAATATGAAGGAGTGGAATTTTTTCGCGGTCTATTAATGGTTCATGAATTCTGCTAGCTTTTCCCATAGTCATACTTTCTCTCAGCGGTCATTTCTTTATACTGTTCTATTATATTGTTCTGTTATAGTGTTCTTCTTTTGCACGACTGTCCCAAAGTCAGAGGAAACAAAGGTATGTTTTTTTTTGCTGTTCATGAAGAGCTGCCACTTCTCTGGTCGATATTCCGGTATATCCATAAATTTTAAAAGTGCAGGAATATTGTTATAATAGTTCAGATCTTCTTTTTCACTGAAGTAATGATGAATTTTTTCCTCTCTAATTCGGTAAGATGGTATTTTTACGCCAGGGTGAAGACAATGTTTTCCCTCAAGTCTGGAGGCAAGAAGTTCAGCTGATTTCTTTCATAAATTCAAATCGCAGATCAAGTCATTGAGCTTACCTTGAGAAAAAGTTGATGTATAGGACTGCATTCTTCAAATTCACTTTCACTATTGCTTTCATTTTGAGTGACTAATATTTCAATATCATCCGTTGATAAGGTGGTAAATATCGGTACTTACAAATCTTCACTGTTTGATATTGGTGATTTAGCCGATTGTATATTAGAATAAATCCGATCTTTTTGTACTGGTTCGTACCTTTCACATTTACTGCACAAAAGTAGCATTCATCAAGACGATTCCTTGGCTCATTCCACGTCAGCGGCACTCTAAATTTAAGTCCTTTGCCACCTCCATGCATCCAGTATCGGAGAGACTCCACTGAAGTTTTACATAATTTATGCGACACATAATATCTATCCTGCTGTCTAAGCTGTTTTCCAAAATATGCTTGATAAGCTTGCCTATTTCTTCGATGTACTTATTGACAATATTTACCACATATGTAGCAAAAGCCGTCGGGATCGTTAACATAAATGTGGCGTAAAACACCAATGTTTTCCAAAATCAAAAAAACATAATTCTAAGATAATTTAAAAATTTTCCTGATTGCTCACAATTTGACGATCCGCCCGAATCCAATCTGCCGCCTGCTGTCCGTTGCTAATTGTCCGTATCCTATTGTATTTTACTCTAACTATACTGCAGCTAAACCTGGCATATCTGTCATTTAATCTGTAATATATTCTACATTTGCCCTTAATGCATTTGCTCGAGAATTGCGTAAATTTTTAACTATCGCTTTATCTATCCTTTCTAATTACTCTATCGTAAATGATATTTCCATTTACCTATACTTGGCTACCTACACTGTCGGTTTATCACCGAGTCGTCAAGAATACTTCTCAACCTTGCAGATATCGAAGGCTCCCATAATGGCCATGCCAGGTGGGATTTCCTGAGAACCAGAGCCAACCCTAATAAATTAACTACACGTCGGGTATTTACAATGATAATGTATACTAAAATCACTGCCAAACCTAATGCCGCAGAAGAAATTTGGTCTTTGTAATAGTAAGACTGGGTGAAGAATAATGAAATATATTATAATATGAAAGAAATCCCAAGTAACATGAAAATTATATAAACACTTAATGAGAATAACCGTAAAATTATAAACACACAATATAGGAAGTACATATATGTATGTACTTACACTGAGGATAAATTGTTGGAGACTATTTCATTTGGGTTTATTTGCTTAACACTAGAGCACAAGCGCCCTGACTTGGTTCACAGGAGCTCGCGTTGGGAACATACGTAGCCCATTTTTGAAGTGGTTTTACACAGTCAAACGTAGTGGAAAATAAAAGAGGAAATTGATTGCACTAATCTAAAATAAGAAAAGCTTTTAAAACGTTCTTATTACCTAGGTCTAACTAGAACATAAACGAAAAATATCAATATAAATCTCTTTGAAAGTCACCAGAAGTATATATCGGGAGCTCCCATCTTGTCGGCAGCCAGCCATCGACTGAGCTCTCGAGTGAATGGCGTGCATGCTTTTATACTTTTTCTGGCGGCAGTTACAGGAACATTTTTATAATTTCTGCATTGTATTGGAATCGGAAAGGACTGGGAAGATTACTGTCGGTTACGTAAATATGAGTGAGTAATTCTCAACTACAGTGAGGTCTAAAATTATATATTTACGTTACTTTGGTCAAGAAAATAGGTGACTTTGAAATGGTTCGTTACATTCTTATTCCAGTACCAAACGAATTATTTATACTTCATTAGGTCTTTAGCCGTATGTATGGAAAACTTCTTTAAATATCACTGTTTTGCACTTTTGCATGTCTCTTGCAATACAATTTGGTCTGTTTATTGCTTTGATCTACTAGTGAGGGTAGGTAGTTTTTGTATATTTGTACTGGAATAAAAGGTATTTCTTTTCTCATAGATCTTTGCTTTTGATTACCCACAGTGGAGAAAAAAGTGGTATCGCACTGCAAGCAGCTGGGTTTTCGTTTTTGTTTTTTATTATTATATATAACTAAACTAATACTAACCTAAAAAATAAAAGAATTTTGAAAAATTATTAATAATATTTATTTGAAAATTTTTGAAAATTTCCATAATCACATACGGGGGGTTATTTCTACCCCTGTACCATTAAACGGAACTTTACACAGTCATACAAGCACACCAAACGATAGCAAGTTACTTATTGTGTAGACTGGTTATTGAATTAAGCTTATCTACGAGTTCAAGATGATATCTCAGCCGCTCGTCATAATATGCAGCAAAATAAAACACTGGGGGACATATGTCGGCCGTGCGTGTGCTTTAGTATTAAACAAGTCTACATCATTAAAGAAGGTATTATGATTTTTTTTTTAATTGGGAAAATTGGTGATTTATTTCTTAAATTTGTTTTAGTAAATGCGAGATTAAAAGTAATGATATTACGAGACTGGCGAGATAGAACAAAAAACACTAAAAATTCGAGCATTTTTTGCTTGAGGTCATTTGTAATATTGGTGAGGAGTAGAGCTGTGATTCATAGCATACATCAATATCAGATACATTCTATTTTAAACAATAATTAAGGGCTTGTCCGAATCCGAGACTTCGTCTTCGTCTTATTATTACAGTTGGTGACGTAACACAAGAAGCTCAGCTATTATAATAGTCAGACGAAAACGAAGCTTACCCCTTCCGAATTCGTGTGCCTAGCTCTATTTTTAGTAATTTGTTAAAAGCTTGTGCTGTTTTCATGATGTTTATACCTTTACCTCCTGTCGTGCATTAATAAACTTGAAAAGAAGCTCTCTCGTCTTTGAAATGGTAAATTAGTCAGGGATATAGGTACTTATTTACAAGATAGTCATATATTTCTTGACCATTATATATGTGGTCATATTCACCAAAAAATTGTATTTTACAGCTGTAATGCAGAAAATAAAGCTTTATTAGCCACAAATTATGACTGTTTTATTGTTCATATTCATTAATTCATTAATAATTTTGTTTTTAAAGGAATTAAGACAGTAAAAAGCTTACGCAATATTTATGCTTCGTTTTGTCAGCGTTAGCTATTTTTCCATTATGCTCCAGACGAAGCGAATTAACATAACTTATGATGTCAATTTAGATAAGTCAACTAGACTGTTGACTAAGTGATTAAGCTAACCAGATGTCTAGACTTCTTTACAAAGTAGCACGAAGCCGAAGACGAAGACTTGGATTTGGACAGGCCCTAAGAGTTCAATAGTGAAAAAAAATAATTTTTTTCTATCATTGGCGAAAATAAAAAATTGCGCGATCCTAGAGACCTTAATGGATTTGACAAGGGAAATACATTAGCTCTTCAGATGACAATAAATGAGGACAGACTTTTTTGCACTAGAGCTCTCCAAAAGAAGCAATTTTAGAAGTCGGAAAGTTTTAAAGTGCAAAATGTAGTAAGACCCTACCAAACGATGCGTAGAGATGGCAACATTTAGATATTTGGAAATATTGAGGTACCTACTCTTTTGGGGGAGCGCTCTAAGAAATGCACAATATATAAATATGAGAACGTTTTGTGCAAATGTGAAACAAAACCATAATGGTGTTATTTTCCATTTAAAAGTGCCATAACTAATTAATTTCAAAAGAAGACTTTATTTCGCTTTTGAATCGGAAATAAAACTATCATACTAGCAACATATGGTTTTATTGCATATGGCGTTACTTCACGGTGCCGAATAAAACATTTCAAGGATTCGCAACGTCTTTTCAATGTTATCTCTTTTCTGACCATATTCATTTGCTCATTTTTTCTTCATTTTTTGGGCAACATTTTTCAATAAAAATCGAACTGCGACTGTGCCATACATAAGTTAAGTTAGGTTAGGTTGTAGGGTTTGCCGTCGAAAGGAGTTTTAGTTTGCTTCACTGAGACTAGTGTTGGGTCCATTTTATTCCATAGGTTCAATGGAATCGATCCTTCTAAAGTCATCCTACCACCACCATTTTCATTTTTCTGGATGTAATTGCGAGTTACGACACCATTTCTTTTTTATCCTATTTTATAAAATTTCTAGTTTGATACACCATCGAACTTTAGTACGTATGAATTCACAAATTAACCCAGGATCATATGATTTCATTACCGAAACTTTACGAAAAATTAAGAAAATGGGAAAACTTAGCAGAGAACCAGAGAACATAATAGAGAGCACAGAGTACTACAAAGAGATTTCCTTTTGTAGAAGTCTACCATACTTTCTCTATCTTATACCCTAGACCAGGCGTTGCCAACCCGCGGTCCGCGGGCCGCAAGTGGCCCAGGACGGATTTGAATGCGGCTCAACAAAAATAATATACTTAAATAGTTTCTCAATTAATTTTATAAAACATTTTCTTTATCTATATAACATTTCCATGGGAGTAGTTACTTCTCGACATAATAAATGTACAATTGCGCAATGTGGCCACAGAAAGTTTTCAATTTTAAATTGTACTTAGTCAAATTGACACTGAGGACATTGGGGACATTATTTATTTTTCGGAAGTAAGATGATTAAGTCGGGGTAAAATATTGAAAGGATCTTATGATTTGCGCGATGAAATCAAGTCATTTATGGAATCAAGAATAAAATCTGTGCCAGAACTTGGTGATGAAAACAGGATCACAGATTTTGCTTTTTTAGTAGACTTGACAACTCATTCAAATGAACTAAATTTGCGTCTTCAAATTGAAAAACAACTCATAATGCTATGCCTCACACTATAACGGCTTTCGAAATGAAATGAAATGGTAGTCACAAATTCAACCAAATAATTTTAAGTATTTTGAAACGTTGGCTAAACACTGTCCTGAGAGTAAAAAAAAATATGGATACTTGATTTTCGATTTGATACAGGTATCTGAGAAAAGATTTCAAGATTTCCAAAAACACCATCAATTTTTTGACATATTTGCGACTCCATTTTTAGTCGACATAAACTTGCCAGAAAATTTTCAAATGAAATGGCTAGAGCTGCAATCTGCTGTTCAACTTTAAGAAAAATTTAATCATTTCTCTTTACTGGACTTTTGTAAGAATTATCTTCCGAATTCGTGCCATCGCTATTTGGAAGCACCTACATTTGTGCGCAGCTATTTTCTAAGATGAAACACACAAAGAATAAACATACGAGCAAAATAACTTATGAGTACCTTGAGAACATACTGAGAGTTGCAACAGCTTCGATCACAAAATATCGATGCATTATTGTCTCAAAAACAATGTCAAATATCACATCAATTTCATGTTGCTACTTCTTTAATTTTATAATAAAAAATTTATGAATTAATGGAGTTTAAATTATTTAAAATTGTTAACTAAGTATGTAAAGGTATTCTTCGTTTTTGTTCATGAGCTATCTTTAGGGTTCGTATATTTTATGAGTGGCCCAATATAACAAGACTACTTCCAATGTGGCCCAGGGAAGCTGAACGGTTGGCCACCCCTGCCCTAGACAGACTGTGTCCATAATGACTTAATTTTTAAATAAATGGAGTCAAATGTACTGTTTGTTACAAAAATAAAGTCCATCATGTACCCTTTTGCAACATTTCGCTTTATTTTCAAATGGAGCAATTTTTACTCCATTTAGTGAAATTACAGTAAAAATGCCACCTACCTTCATTGAAATGTGCTGAATTTAATGGAAAGGGGAAAGTTTTTCCAATAAACTTAGCAGTGTCAGCCATCAGCTAATCATGAATGAAATTTCTTCGCAGTTTTTGTTCTCTGTTTGGGCTCTTTCAACAAAATAAATTGTCTCCTGTTAAATGCTTTGCAACTACGGCAAGTACTCGAAAATTTTCTTGATAGCATTTAATTGAACTCTGTCATGATTTTTGTTCACATGGGAGGAACTGTCAATGACATTCCAAATAAAATAGTGTTCGGTCACAGTCCTTGAAATGACTGAATTTCAAATTAAGTCATTATGGAGACAGTCTGTCTAGGGTATTAGACACGGGGTTTTATAATGATTTCATTTTAATAGGGTAATTATAGAGACAACTTAAATTTAAGATCACTCTGACTTAAAAAAGGGACCTTCATTTATAATGTTTTCTGAAATATTGTTTATGTCTCCATTTAAGATCATACTGAGCTCGATAATAGTCCTTTGGTTTTGCTCATTCCCCTTTCAGGTCAAAAGGAGGTTAAATGTAGCTGATAACTAGCGCATTATACTGAGATACTACTGCTGCTTTTCCTGTAAGGTATGTTCTACACAAAATTATAATCGACAATAAGTCTTGTGTAGTAAGCAATTAGGTAATTATATTGTGCATTATCATACATAGTATTTCTTAATTAACGCTGTTATAGTCATCGAATAATTACAGACATATGTTGGCGAATCTGCCGGGTGGAATCCGTTATAAATATGTATAACGAAAAGAATCCCCTTCTGTATTGCACGAAAAATAAGTTTCGCAAATAAATGTGACAAACAAGATAACGGGAAGGTACAAGTGAATAAACTTAAATATAGTACCTTTATTGCGTAGGTACGGTTAAGTTTTTTTTTCAGAGATATGTGAAAATGAAGAAGATTGCTTGTTTTTATTATGGGATATTTATTTGTTGGTATCATGAGCTAAAAGCAGCCCAGCACGAAGTAATTGCTCATCTGGCTGGAAAATAGAATTAATGGTTCTCCCCTTGTATACAGTACAGCACACACTAAGGACTGTAAATATTTTGCGGTAGCAACCACTAAGGATATAGCAAAAAGTGACAAATTAACAAGAGAATTTATTGCTTTGCGTCATAGCATGAAAAGGGCAACAAACGAAATGAACTCAAGTAATCCGTTTTTGTCCTATTTCAGCAAAGGAATTATCTGCTAATTGAACTGAAGCTCCCTCGTTAGTCGGATACGGTTGTCCTACAAAACTGTGGCTTGTAGTACTACACAGATGGCACCTTTGATCTATTCAAATGAAATTAGCGTAAAAGAGAGAGAATTTTTAGCACAATAAAATTTAATTAAAACAATAAACGCGAATAATAGTGAGTTATTTTGATGCCTTTATAACTTATGGAATCCCTTCACTTTTATTCCTTTATATTCATATCTATGAAATCATGACAATAATAGATATCCTTCAAGAGAGAATATTATACAATTCTTCATTTGCATCCGAAGCATAATTCCATCTTATGCTGGTAAATGCTCTATTTTCTAGATAGTGTTGTCATAGAAATTTGAAGGAGTTTTTCTATGATTGACCCGTTGTACCTACCTGGATCAAGTTCAATTACGGCTTCAATCAATTTACCTAAACCCTAGGATAAAGCTATCTTCTGGGTATCTCACCTGTGTAGACATCGCTTTTTATTATATTCTAGTTTGGACTTTTATCATTTATCTCTTCACTTATTTATCAACTAAGCTCAACACAATTGTATAGCTATCTATACGTTCATAGCTCAGAGAAGCGTAAAATAAATAAATGAAGTCCTTCGAGCATATGTACATTTTCTTTATTTCATGTAAGGGTATCAGTAAGGGTAAGGCTATGGAAGTGGTTATAAATTTTGTTACCGGAGGCAGTTTACTGACAATTTTAAAAAATAATGAAATTGAAGTGAAAATGTACGTAATGAAAAAAGGTCCTTGCGTATATCATATTTTTGATAACGTTTTGTTATTTATAGTTTTATCTACAAGAAATATTATGTCATATTTTGTATTATGTTTTATACTACTAGCTAACAATTTGAGAGTTTTGATAATTAAATTAAATGAGTATGTATTACATTCAGATAATGTTAGATTCATTTGGTGTAGTCAAATTAATTACAATATATGTAACTTTAAAAATGCCTACCATATTTTAAGTCAGGCTGGGTTCGATTTTAGGCTATGCTACCTGTGAGAAACATTCGTATATATTCGATGAGCATCAAGCCCACATTGCTTATGTAGAATAGTTTCTCCCTATTTTTTGTAGCTAATTGATAAATATATTATCCAAAGAAAAGTAGAAGTGTTGTTTTTTAATTTTAATTAAAATTTGAGAAGTAATAGTACGATTAAACAAATTAGGGAATGGTACGAAATGCCAGAATTTTACTATTCAAGATTACAGTCTGTAAAAATATAAATAACAAAGCCGATATACAAAATAAATTTTTCTAAGGAAAATTAAGAATTGTCCCCACAAAATCTTACCAGAATGGCAAATAATAGTACTTTTTAACTGAATTGTATATTTCCCACCTGTTGCTATCGACCACATATGTATAGTAAGAACTTTATTCTAAAAATTGGAGTTCACATAATGCAATATGTCGTATAGGTTTCGTGTAGGTAATAGGCATGGTATAAAGTCCAATGTTGCCACTTTTATATGAAAAATATTTATCAAAGTAAACCAAAAAGTATCATTTTAATAAACAATCATATTTCAGTATAAAAAATATAAAAATATAACAGAAAGGAACAACATAACTTCACTGCAAGGAAAATATTTTTATATATAAAGAAAATTCGGGTATTATACATTCGTCTGGAATATTACGATTTCTCTTCGGTAAAATGCTGTTCTCAAGATGGAATATCATAAACTACTTCATAAATTCTTAAAGTGCCCCTAAGGACATGCTGTTCATCTGCTGATATCATTGGTTATTCTGTGACAAAATATTGGTTTTTCGTGCTTGGAAAGACGAATGCCCATTTTAGGCCCGACACCTCCAGACATGAGCGATATCTTAAAGCTGGGGGAGGGGGTCAAGGTTTCATCTAGTAATTTTTGGAAACTCTAATACAGAACCAAATTCCTTAGGGCCTGGGAAGAGGTTTAAGTACCCACCTTTCTATACTCGGAGGCCTAAATAGCTATACAGGGTGTTCCGGAAATGTCTTTAATCCTTTAAGGGGATGAAAGTAGAGGTCATTTGGATAAAAAAAGTGCAGATACTTTTATATCGAACTTCGCTTGGTTTTCGAGTAAATCGATAATATCGATTTTTGAGGTTTTGCATACCTCTTCAGAGTAATTTCGTTATAAGTTCTATTGTAATTAATGGATTGTGACGATCAAACCTTTATTTAAAAGAACACATATTGGCCTTTCTAAGAATGCATAATAAGCTATAATTGTGCCTTCACCTATTTAAAAAAACAGTTTTCTCTACGATTTTTCATTTCACCAACATTTTTGTCGCGATTCATACTACATTTTTTCGAAATATCACCATTGCACGAACTTGGGAAAACTATGAAAAAATTTGGGCATTATGTCCCCTTTCCAAAAAGACCTCCCGCAGTGCTATCACCAGTAACAATTAAAAGTTATAAGCAAACATTTGGAAGATGTGCCTATCGAGGTAATCTTCAGTTTTTTCGTAGGATTCTATCTCCTCGTACAGTTTTTAACGTACGACAACCATTTATATGTCATTGTACGGGAATCTTAACTGGCTATTAGAAAGGGTACCCTTCGATTTCGAATCTCGAAAATGGAGAGGGTAATTTCGAAAAAAACACTTTTTTATCAAACCTGATATTTACGTAGATTTCGTTATTCAACCCCCAGCTATTCTTACCCTGACTATAATAGCATTGATAAGAATGCATTATTCGAGAAATGTTTGGACTTGCCATGGTACGATATATTTTAATGTACCTCTGTTGATCGGCAAGTAGAAATTTTTTCCTCTTTGTCTAGTTACTTGCTCACTAAATATGTACCAATCCGATCAAAACGGATGTCTGCTAATGGTTGTCCTTGGTTTTAATCTTCTATTCGCCTACTCATTGTAGAGCGTGAATATCTCTATCAACGTTATAGACGACTGCGATCAGAAAATGCTCGAGTGAAGTTCAAAGTTGCTTGAAATAGAGTCTCAACGGTAATAGATGCGACAAACGTCAATTTTTCGCAGTGAAGTTCGACTTAAATCTTCAACCCAAAACTTTGTGGCGAAACTTAAAGACAGTCGGCGTCTATGGAAAAGTTGAGAAGGGATGTGATTTTTCCCCTGATGAGCTTAATACCTTTTTCGCAGAATCTAATGGTTTCTTAGAGACGCCAGGGCAAGTTGGCGGACAAGGCGTAGTAGATGAAAATCGTTTCGATATTGTGTCCAATGGTGCGGGGAATCGTTTTTCTTTCCGTGCGATTGATCTTTTCGAACTGACTACTTCAATGCATTCGATAAAGTCTAATGCTACTGGCCCAGACAATATATCCCCTAAATTTATTAAGCTATTATTCCCCTTAACTGCACGGTAAATGCTTCATATACATAGGAAATACATACTTCATGTCGTCCTATTTTCCCAGAGCCACGGTCTTACCGATACCCAAAAAAAAAGTTCCCTGAATCTCCTGCTGATTATATATATATAAGCATTCTATGTTTTCTGTCCAAATTATATGTATAAGCAACTCGTTTGCTGCTTGAAGAGAATTGAATTATTCTCGTGCTGATAGTGAGGCTTTCGTAAATTTCATGGATGTGAATCGGCAGTGTTAAAAGTATCTTCTGACTTAAGAATTGCTCTTGATCACAACTATTTTAGTGCAATGGTACTACTTGATTTTTCGAAAGCCTACGGCAGTCTCTATCATAGCCCCCTGTTGCTTAAACTCCGCACATTCTTCAACCTTAACAAAACTACATTAGGCTTGATAAAATCCTTTCTTTATGAGCGAATAGAGCGAGTAAATGTGAACGGTATCTTCTCCAATCTGGCCCGTGTTTCACGTGGAGTTCCACAGAGATCGGAGCTGGGACCACTACTATAAACTCCGCCCCTTCGCATTTATTTACGAAAATGAATCATTTGCCATTCTGTTTCGTTGCATGTAATCTGCACTTTCACATTTTTTATCTTTATTCATAAAAGTTTTAAAGAGAGTTTGATTTATTTTTGATTCTTTTTCCTTCTTTCTTCCTTTTCTTGCCATATGCATTTTAAATTTAAAGCATTCGAAGAACTCTTCTGTTTCCTAACTTGTCATTAAGTTTACGTTCTGCGGAAGGCTGCAGTGTTATGATTGGTGTGTTAATAGTGGGAGAGGGTCTTGAGAAGGTAACGCGCTCGTGGCAAGTTGACTGCTGCTAGTCGCTGCCCAGTGGGGATTGCTTGTAGTGTGTATCTGGTCGGGAGATGAAAATGCCACAATTCACTGAACAGCGACATGCCATTAAATGTTGTGTTAAATTTAGGAAATCAGGCTCCCAGACCGTCATAATGCACAACAGCCAATTTTGTTTGATAGTCCTTTAAAGGCTCTGAAATCGGATGCCTCGCATCAGCAAGGAGATCATACTGCTTTCATTGTTAGCGAGATATTGCCCAGGCACGGTATGGCAACAGTGTCCAATCCACCATACAGTCCCGATCTGGCACCAGCGTTCTTCTTTTTGTTTCTTCGAATCAAGAGAAACTTAAAGGGTCATCGTTATGGAACGGTAGATCGCGTGAATACCTCCACGACGAGGTATCTGACGGAGGTTCACCTCAACGTATTCCAGGAAGCCTACCAGACCTAGCAGAATCGCTGGAAAAAGTGTATTAACGCCTAAAGGTCCTATTTTGAAGAATACTAAGCATTTGCAAATGCCATGAAAATAATGTCAGCACTCTACGTAAACGTGAGAGCTCGTCAGTGTCCCCATTTGTATAGTGAAAAGCGAAATTTTTATCTGGCAGCCCCACAAAGGAGTTATTTGATTTGACCTATTTTCGAGCTTAGATTTAATATTTTTTTAAGAAGGGTCGTGTAGCAAATTTCAGCCTAATAAGTAACCCGGGAGTTACACAAAATAGTACAGCTTTCATGCAAGCCTCCCTTCCAACGCGATTTTAAACTTGACAGCGGAAGGCAATTCCCTTGATGGCTCATCACCTTGCATGCAAGTTAATTTGAAAAATGGCATTGAGACGTAAAGTACATATATTGAAAAATAATAGCAATAAAGGAAGTAGCAGAATGATAAATACCCAAGAAAAAATGAAGGGGAAGGTGTTGGTAAATGACGTAATTCAAATGATCCCAGAAAATCTCATTTTCCCAGCATAAATTTATCAATTTCTCTCAAGCATTTCTTTTCCGCCATCTTGAAAACTGTATAATGTCAAATTACTATTACGTCAGCTGCCAGGATTTTTCATCATGCGAATTCGCTGAAATCTGAGCTGGTAAGGCTTACACTGCAAGAAGTATGGCAGTGCAAGTTGCATGCAAGGTGTACTATCTCGTGTAATCGCCGGGTAAACGCGTTCTCGAGATGGGCACACAGCTATGCAAAACTCAGTATAACTTTGGATAATTTTCGTGGGTGTCCAATCCATTATTACCCATTACGATGAGACTTTTACTTGGTAATAAAAAGGGCTGGTGGTCCTCAATAGTAAATAATACAATTTGTTGATAACTTCTATTAGCAAAAAAATGCTTTGTCCCGTATTGCTGTATTTTTCTTGAAAAATAAGAGGTATTTAGTTTCATTGGACATTTGGATCAGTAAATGGGTTGCTGTATTCGCGCGATATGTTTTTTTTCATCTGTCATACATATGTACTGCATTAAAAAAATTAAGGATTTTGTGAAAATGCTGGATGGAACTCGCGTAGAATTTAAAGTACTGTGAAAATTTATGAATAATGTCATTCTAGAAAGAAATCTAAACAATCTCAAAACGGTGAAATGTTAAAGCATGTTGCAAACAGATTTTCGCAGATATGATCGATAACATAGTACAAGAAACATATGAAGTTTACCTCGCTCGAGGAGTTTTCATTAAGAGAATTTCTCACTATTTCTTTATTGTAAAATTTCCCAAAGAAATTTCTATTTATCTAAAATTCAGATAAATTTCACTTTTGTTCTTTGTGAATAAAACTATTAGTTTTTTTTTTAAAGCAAAAATAGTTTAGGGACCTATTTGAATATTTTATATACAATTATTGTAAAGCTCATTCCCTAATTTTTTAAATTTATTCAATTAGTTTTATTGATTCTAGCTACAACTGTTTCTTCAGAGCGAAGCCTTTCCACTCACAAACGTATCAAAACTTATTTAAGAAATCTACCGTTCAAGATAGACTAAATAGTTTGGTATCTCTATCAATTGAAAAAAATCAACTTAATTTTTTTTTTTAACTATAAGAGAAAGTTATAGCTCAATTATTGATAGCTTTGCTTTAAGAAGTACAAGTTTTAGCATTTAAAATTAATTCAGTTTCGTTTGTTATATTGAACTTACTCTTGAATGTTTATGGATTGTATTCTATCTTGCATACATTTTTGCTTGCATATTCATGATCTAGAGAGGATAGGTCTGGCTATAAGGGAGGAGGCGACCAGAATATTATCATATATAATTGCTGAAGAGAAAAATTTATATACATGGTGTTTCCTCCATGGTAGTCCATAGAGCGGGAGGTAATAGTACTCACCTAGGAAAACAAAAAATTGTAAGGCACGGCACGCCCATATCAACCATTTCAGAGTTACAGGGTGACTAAGAAATTTTGCTACGTTTTCACAAAACACACTGTATATCAAAAAGTACAAGGCGTCCGGCACTGTCTAAAGCTGATTGCATGCAGAGCGTCATGGCCTTTCCAACGACTGCTCAACCAGCCCCGTATCCGTCTTCCTAACGGAGTTATGGTTGTCTAAACTAAATTTCGGATTTTCTTACCATTTTTTTACTTTCACCTCTATTTTTTTTTGCAAAAAGGTCATTAACATAACTTTTTTTTAACTGTGGACTCTTAAATTTAACTTATTACACCTTATGTGTAGCTCTTAACCTATTCTCAAGGCTATTATTAAACTTATTATCGAATATAATTTGTCCCCTTACACGTAATTTTAAAGAAATATTAGCTAATTTCGGTATGACCTGAATAGGTTGTGAGCTAATAACTCCTTACCGGCTGCAGGTAGCACAAAGTGTGTAATAGGTCCAATTAAAGATGAGAGTCTACAGTTTATAATTTTTATAAAAAGCGGTTATGTTAATGAGCTTTTTTGCAAAATAAAGGTCAAATTAAAAAAATGGTAAGAAAATCTGAAATTTTGAGACCACAATAACACCTACCGGGAAACGAGTACGGGTCTAGTTGTCGCTGGAAATGCCATGAAGTTCTGAACACAATCAGCTTTATACGGCGACCGTGCGCCCTCTATGGTTGATATGGCCCCCATGCCATACAATGTTTTGTTTGTCTTGTTAAATACTATCACTTCCCGCTCTATGGACCACCATGGAGGAAACAGACACTATAGGCTAGCTATAGCCTTTTCCTAAAGTGCATGTGTTCCCACTGCTAATAACACTCTGGAAACCAACAAACACAGAATGAGAATAAAATAAGACTGAAAGTAGATTCTGGTTTTTCTCAGCCCCTTCTGCGTTTTTTTTTTGATTTTGTTTTAATAAAATACATACGTACCTAAATATTTTACATCCTTTCCTGTAAGCATAAGCAAAGAGCAATCATAAAATATCTATCTATTTTATCAAAATCGCAAATTTCTCTTCATATAGAATCAATAGAATTTTCAAAATATGTTTTTGCAACACTGGCTAGTAGTAGCTCATGTACCCTGCAGATAAGAATAGCAGTGCTAACGATGTGCTCTAGTATTTGACTTAAATTTAATTAATTTACTAAAAACAACATCAATTTCCCCATAGTAATATCTGTCTAACAAATTGATGTACCTATCCAATGAAGGTGGTTAAAACTGGGGTAATTTGTGAGTGAAGCCCAACCTTATGGATTAAAAAACGTTACTAATTAATTAATTACTACATGACCACCGTTTCGCAATAATTACTCCCATAATAGTTGAACATAAAGGGCATTAAACTGTTCAATACACTAGAAAGCAGCATTAAAATAGAAACTATTGTTTGCATAGGTTTACTCCGAAGATTATTGAATTTGATAAGAATGAATTTTAACATTGAGTCAAGTGAAATATTCTATATTGTATTTAAGTGTCTAATATTGCTAAATAAATACTAAAAAGAATCTAAATCTACTTAGTGCCTTCATGTTCGTATACATATATATAACCAGCCTCTAAGTACTCGCACCTTGGCAAGAAAAGTGACACAAGTCAAAATTGGACTGTATTTGAGTTGTGACACTTTCTTGCCAAGATGCGATATGCATAAGTAGTAGTCGGATGAATATTGGGCTATAGTATATAACTTTTGGCCATATGTTTTAGCATCATTTACAAGATATCTGCCCAATAGGATTATGTTATTGTGGTACCATTATTATCCCGTATTATTAGATTACTAAAACTGCTTAAACTTGGTTTCCTACTAAAGTAGCTTAGGAGTTATAATTAATTTAATTCAAAATGAGTTTGGCGTATACACCCAATTTATTAAAGATTTCTTTTTCTCCATATACATACCACAAAATAAGTGCACATACACCACTCCAATATTGCGTAAAGCTTGAAATTGTATATTCATACAACACAAGATTTAAATAATTTTATGGAAATGTTCATAAAAAAAAACATGCCAATATAACAACCCAATTAACAATTTGTGCATTAGTGTTTCTGAATTTCTATTTTACACCGCATGATGGCGATATAACATCGTTGATTCGAAAACGTTTTCTCGCATATAGTGACAGTGCCTACAAGGGTACCATTGCTTCATTGTTATTTCTATTTTGGAATAGTTACCTAAATGTTTCTTTGTGTTGTTCCTTTGAGCGCACTCTTCCTAGAGGCATAGTTTGTAGGTCACGAAAACGTAATTGTGTCCAGAAAAATTTCTCAATAAGTAATATGTCAATAAAGGAATAATTTCTGCATAGTTACAATTTTCACAAACTATAAAGTATAATAAAGAGATGCGACCTTGGGCTTAAAACAAATAAAAAATCACACTGTGCTTTGAAAAATCGTTTAAGAGTACTTAGTGAAGCGGATTCGATTATTTACAGAAAGATAGTAGAACATTATTAGGTGCTCCCAAGTACATTTCAAATATCACATATATTGCAAATGAAAGTTACTAGCATAATGGACTGAAAAAGAGTATAACAAATATTTTATCACAAATTCAATGCCCGCCCCAAGTGTCGCCTTAATTATTAATATTGATGGTTTGTCCATTGTATCTAGCTCAAAGAGCATATTTTGACCAATTCTTTGTGCCATTCATGAAGAACCTATATAATCTGCCAGTTTTTGTTGTTGGAATTTATTGCCAGAGAAAAGCCTATCTTAAATGATTTTCTTAATGCATTTGTGGAAGAAATGTCTTCAAAATTGAAAGAGAATTCGTTTGAAAATTAAATGCTTTGTTTGCAAGAGTATTTGTTAAAGGTTTGTGTGTATGTCAGGTGCACGTGATGACAGCAAATTATATAGTCACTGAAGAGTAGCTATTACTTTGTGGGCAGATTTGACGGCACAGAGTGCAAACAGTTCCTTTATCGAAATATTATAGGCACTGACTAGGCATTCTGACTTTGTTGGCACATAAACCGACACAAAGTTATGAGAGTGCCTATATAGAAACATATACAGGGTGTTTCTCAATAGGAGGGCAATAGAGCGTATGGTCACAGTTAGGAGCTCATCGTACGCAGGCGTCAACCGGTGGCCTTCTAAACCGGGCTGAGACTGCCAACCAGCCTCGGTTGAGTGGCTTTTCGAGTACCTCACCTAGGAATGCTGCCCCTAAACTCAAAAGGGGCAGATCAAATGAGGAAGCCACTCCAGTTCTTAAAAGGAAAAAGGAAGCGGGAACACCGAGGACTTTCGCCGGGGTCGTCAAGGACAATAGCGACACCTTTATCAAGGTGGCCATTCCAACGACTGCTCAACCAGCCCCATACTCCTCTCGCATCAAGAATTACGGTTGTCTAAACTAAAAATTTCTGATTTTCTTACCTTTTTTTTTTAATTTAACCTCTATTATTTTTGCAAAAATGTCGTTAACATAACGTTTTTTTTACTTTTTTACAAAAACTGTAAACTGTAGACTCTCCTCTTTAAGTTGACCTATTACACCCAATGTGCTATCTGAAGCCCTTTAAGAGTTATTAGCTCTAACCTTATTCTCAAACCTATTCTCGACGACAATTTGTTCCCTTAGCACGTCATTTTAAAACCTGTGTGACCTGAATAGGTTATGAGTTAATAACTGTTAAACGGCTACAGGTAACACATAGGGTGTAATAGGTCAACTTAAATAGGAGAGCCTAAAGTTTACAGTTTTTGTAAAAAAAAGTTATGTTAATGACCTTTTTGCAAAAATAATAGAGGTTAAATTAAAAGAAAAAGGTAAGAAAATCCGAAATTTTTAGTTTCGTCAAACGTCATTCTTGATGGGAGAGGGTTATGGCGCTGGTTGAGCAATCGTTGGAAAGACCATGAAGTTACGCATACAATGAGCTTTTAACTTTGACCGTACGCCCTGTACTTTTTAAGATACAGAGTACTTTGTGAAAATCTAGCTTTTTTTCTTAAGCATCATGTAACCCCTAAACGGTTGACATGCCCCCCCCCCCCTCCCCATACAATTTTTGGTTCGGCTAGGTGAGTACTATCACCTACCGATCTATTGACCTCCTAGTGGGAAACACCCTGTATAAGTACGAAATGGAAGCATTACCTGTAGGGTATAAGTTTAAGGTACATATTGGAAACAATGCCCTAATGGGCACAAATTTATATGCCTTGTTGGGAAGATTTGATCTATGAAGTGTAACAAAATGTCGATACAAGATTTTGAAAAATTTCGCACACAATTAAACTCGGTAATCATATAAGGAGCTACTGCGGAGCAAAATTATTGCGATGACACGTGTGCATTTCCGTTATCTGCTTCAGTTCGATATTTGAGATCAAAGTGAAAACATCAGTTTTTTTTAGGTTATAGTAAAAATTTCTTGGAGAAAAATGAAGAGTTCCCTTAATATATTTTTGACAAACATTTTTTGTTTATCAACATCATCATCTTCTGATTCAGAGGATACTAGCAATATAAACATTTCAAATCAGATAAATGAGACAACTGCATTGTGGAATGAAGATACTGCAGAAATACAGGACTTTCACTTTGATTCAGCTTCAATGGGTGTAGCTAACGATATTAGAATGTGTAAAACTCCAAAAGAGATTTTCGATAAAATTTAGTCTAGGGAAATAATGGATTTACTTGTTAGCTGCAGAAACGAATATGGGAACAAATTGTTGTCACTAACAAGTCTGCATTAGAGAAATTGCCGGATGCAGAGCTTCAGGGAAACAAACGTTGATGAAATGGAGGTATTCTTTAGCCTTTGTTTGTTGCATTCTCAAATAAAGACACCTACAATTAGCTCAAACTGGTCAAACAATCCATTATATTACTATCCAACTTTTGGGGAATCTATGACAGGGCGCATGTTTGAACAATTATTGCGTTGTTTGAATTGTGAACCCGTACCAAATAATGACAGACTATCTAAGATTTCCGAGCTTCTGAAGCTTGTAAATGATTCATTTAAAACCGCATATAAACCTGGAAAAATTTTATCGTTAGATGAATCAATGGTGCTGCAACGTGAAGGACTAAGTTTTCGGCAATTTATGAAGTCAAAAAAAAAAAATAAGTATAGGATTAAATTCTATGAGCTTTGTGCACATGATGGCTATGCTCTCAATCTAGATATATATAAAGATAAAGTATCAAATGAGGTGCCTTCCTTACCTGTAGTGGATTCTGTGGTTATGAGAGTAATGGAACCGTATTTATCGAAGGGCCATTCGTTATTTATGGACAACTACTATAATAGTGTCGGACTGAGCAATCGATTACTTTTCAAAACTCATTCCACTAGAACTTTACGTACCAATCGCAAAAGGAATCCAAAAATCGTAACGCAAAAAAAAATTTGAGTGAGGAGAACTAATTTGGAGAAGACAAGGAAACGATTAACGGGAGGTGCTTTGTATTACATCGGAAAATCATCACAAAATAATTGACGTACAGAATAAATATGGTATCTGGAAAAAAAAGCCGATAGAAATTGCTAATTACAATGCAAATATGTCTGGCATAGATAGATATGATCAAATGATATCATATTATTCCTCACCAAAAAATCTATCCATTGTTGGTACAAAAAGGTACTACTCCACCTACTAGATATTGCTGTATGGAATTCTTATTACATTTATAAGAAGATAAATGCTTCAAGTATTAGTTTTCTCGATTTTAGAGACAATGTAATAAATACGGTTTTAATAATACCACAGAAATCAAATGGGCGTGATTTCGTGCATGGCAAATCACAAAGGCATGTTAGATACACTCTGACAACAGATCTTCAAGATGCCCACTATCAGGAGAAAATTTCAGCGCCTTCAAGTTACAAGCGCAAAGCATATTTCCTAAAATGCAAGTACTGCTTTAGGCAGAAAATAGTCAAGTTAACTTCATACCGATGTCAAGACTGCACAAATAAGCCTCCACTATGTCCTGGACAGTGCTTCCGAAAATGTCATTTACCTCTTGCAGATCACAATAACTCCAATTGTTCGGATGTGGAGTCTTAAAAACATTCAATTATAAAGATCAACTTTTTTTTTTGTTTTTTTTTTTAATAAATAATGTACTGAAACTATAAATAAATTTCTTTTTCTCATGTATTCTATGAGTGAATGCTATAGCAATCACGTCATCCCAGGTGAAAAATTTGCTCTGTATCGTCATGGATGTGATAGCATTCATTGCATATAACGGTTAAAATATGATATTCTGACTACTCTTACTCTAATAAGATTTCGGATAACACAACTAATTCTTAAAAAAATTGCCTGTCAATTTTTGCAGCTCACTGATATTTTAACTGTCCGCGAACGTGATTATTAATGCTCCAATATAATTAGCATCTAAACTCGGAATGGAAGCGAGCAAGCTGTAAATTGGTATAAACCTTTGTTTGGGCATTCTAAGGGCTGGGGAAGAAGTCTCATATGTTCTCGTGTCGGTTTTATCTCGATTACAATGGAAAACACGTCATTCAAGGTCATTATGAAACTTGTAGACTATAAAATTACCTACAATTTTCATTTCAAGCATTTTTTTTTGTATTTACAGCCGTTTACGAGGTAAAGCGCGGGGAGAACAAGCGCACATCCATATACAAACGTATAACGCTATGTGATCGCAGGGCCAAGAATTTTATTTTTTATTTATTTATTATTAAGACCAAATACAAAATAGCGAATTTAAAATTATTATTGTTCGTCGTCGTCTACGTCATGAGGTTGCGCAAAATCGAAGTCGACATCATTATCATCGTCCTTGATATCCGTTAGTTGTTTCGCCAAGCTCGAGGACTTCTTCACGCTGTTTCCATTGGAATTATTTGACCTTGAATGACGTATTTTCCATAGAAAACTACATAATCGAAAAAAAACTGATTTTCGCGACATTTGACCTTGAATATCTGGTGACGCACACACGAGATTATATGAGACTTTTTTCCCAACCAAAGGTTTATACCAATTTACAGCTTGTTTGCTTCCATTCCGAGGTTCGCAATTTTTTTGGCCTTATTTGACTGAACTATAAAGATTTTAGAGGCGCGTCAATTATTTCGAAGTTTTGTAATAGATTTTACAGAAAATTTAATTTTCACCCAATTGAAAAACAAAAAAACAGATTTTATTATATTTTATTTATTTTATTTTATTATATTAAAAATATTATTGCATACATAGAAAGTTCGTAATTTAATTTTACAAATATATACAAACAAAACTAATCATATTTTTCATTATCTTACATCTATTCGACACATTTACGTAACTGCGACCAAGCTCTCATGGTTTTGTTTAGACATTAAAACTTTGTAGACATTATGCCTACATAATTTCTACACTGCGTTGCCCCATTTTCGTAACATAGATAACTTCGGAACGTCGTTGTTTCGTAGCTTGCGTTTCTTTATGAGCCCATGCTAGACAGAAAGCGTAACCACGCCCATTGTGCGTAAAAGGTTGTTAGTTGAGAAGCCTGCATTTTTTAATACAAGTATATAATTACAACAAGAGAAAAAGTTACAATTGGTCTAAGACCTATACACTAGATGAACATAGTTCATTTTTCAAATTTTATTTACTATTTTTATGAAAACACGCTAAGTACCAAATTACAGCTCTCTACGATTTGCCCCATTTTCGATAATTAGTTTTCTTTAAAAAAGCCCGTGTGCAAAATTTCAGTAGCCTAAGTGAACGCGTAGTCGAGTTATCGCGCGGACAGACAGACAGATGTACGGATATGCAAAAATCAAAATAAATTTTAATCTTATGCGTTGGTGTCCAATAAATTTTGCTCTATCATCATTATTTCTATGTATTTCAAATGGAATGACAAACTTAGTATACCCTATGATTTCATCATCTGGAGTATAAAAATTCGTCAAAACACAGCAGAGCTAATTATATTGCCTTTGTTCAAGTGGAATTACTTTAATTTGTTTTGTAATACTGTTAGTACCTACCTTGTAATAATCATAACCAGATAGTAATAACAAGGATTTATGATAAAAACATAACGAAAACAAATTCCTTACGGAGCATGAAACAAGAAAAATATTAAACTTAAGTCAAGTTTGTGTATACATTAAATTTGTTGAAATTAGTTAAAGATGGCACAGATTGTGCATACTAATAAGCTTTTAATATCGATTTTTTTTTTAAGTAGACTTACTTTTATTTTGAACAATTTTTAATTTTTATTAAACAAATTTTCGCTGTTACCAAAATTTCTTTCTTGATGTGGTTTTGTATCCAAGGTCTCTGCCATTAGTTTTAAATTGAAGTGAGAATAAATCAGATCTTTCCTATTTTAAAAATTCAGACTAACTTGGAGGTGTACAAAAGTACTTAAGACCTTATAAGAAAATCGGAAGTCCAGGAGTTTGTCGGCTTCTGCGAAATTTTTATAGAACATATTCTTAAGATATCTTAGTAGCTATAGATTTCCAGATTCTTAAGATTGATATCTATAACACTATATGGACGCAGCCAACTTCTTGAATTAAGCAATGCCCTGGTGTCGAGGATTTTTGCTCAATAGTTTTCAGCTTAGTCCGATTGTGAAGAAAATACAGGAGCACAGTTATTATTTTTTGTTTTTATTTTGCGCGACGCACGAGTCACTCCAAAAGGTAACGTATTCCGTCCAGTTATCAATTCTTTTATACTTTTTGGATTACTATGGAAAATTATAAGCACGTACGACAAACCAAGTGCAAAACATTATTTTATTTTATTGTCGTTTATTGATAGTCTTTTCCTACTTTTCTATGCAAACAAAATTGAGTGAACATTTCTTTGCTTTAACGAATGTTTCGCGCTTATATACGTACGAAAAATCAATACTCAGCCAAAAATAATAGCAATTCGCAAGAAAATATTGTCGTTCGTTCTAAAAATTGGCGTTTACGATATACCGATATTTACATATGCGACAAAAGTTCTGCTCTCATCAAACTTCAGAGTTAAGAAAAAACCGATCACATATTCAGAAAGAACTCACTTAAAAATTTATAAATCACCATTTGAGTCAAAAACTTTCAATTTGACGTATACGACAAACCAATACTCGGCCGATGATGTCTCTCATACTACTACACTTTCTTCGAAACACGAACATATAAACGTAATTTTGAGGAGGAAGGAGTAATTTTAGGTAGGGGTTTCAATAAAACTGTGACAAGGATACTCCAAGGAATATATTGATATTCTTCATCCTACTTTTTTACGGAACATGCTGTAAATACACAGCACACCTCATAAATTTTCGTTAAAAGTTTTCTGAATTACATATTACATATTTAAAAAATAACTCCATCGAAACTTTAAGGAATTCCGTTTTTTTCTCTGTATAGCTTCATTAAGACCCATTAAGGATTAAAATTAAAAAAGTCAAGACTGAATATTTTGAAATATTCATGGATAACATATTTTCAGTAAAATGACCTTGATTAATTTTTCTCGGAAACCTCAAAGCTTCCCAAAATAAATAACGTTAATTTCCTGTGAAATTTCATTAAAATCAAAGATAGTCCATTCACAAATTTACACAAAACTGATCGATTTTCAGTGGAATGAATTAAATTGTGAGATATATATTCAATAGCTGTGGTTAGTAAATATGGAAGAAGTAAAAAATTCGGAATTATTTTCTTTATTTCGCTTAAAATCAAATTTCATTTGAAAACTAAAATATAGATATCTAATTAGTAGAAAATTACTAACATATAAAAACCTTATTTAAGCTGACGACATTAAACTTTTCCCTCAGATTAATTCTATTAACGATTGTAAACAGGTACAGGGTGACCTCCACAAATTGTACGATTGGTACAAAAGCGCATGTATACTTCTACTTGTACTTTGTAAGAAAGACCATTTTTTGATTACGCTGGCCAGGTCTGGTCTCCATTTTACAGTGCACACATCGAACGTATCGAGTCTGTTCAGCATAACTTTCTACGCTTTGCCTTTAGGCACCAACCCTGGAATTGTTTTTTCACTTGAAGCATTTAAATATTCGCTCGTTTGAAAAATGTCACATGGTTGCCGATATAATTTTTGGGCTTCAACTCTTAAACGAGAATATAGATTCTATCGCTTACATTGTAATCCGCCACTTCCCCTAATCCGATACTAGTGTCGTTTTGATGAGGGATGATTAATGGCATAGTACTGTACCTCATTGTGAAGGATATACCAAACTAAAAAAGAAGGTCGCTATGCTCTCTTTTCACAAAACTTTAGGCCCGACATGACCAGATATGAGAGATGTCTTAAACGATGCACTAAGATACACTAAAGATATTTTATTAACAATGTTTATTTTAATTAAGCGGAAGGAAGCTTTGGCGTTCGAATGTAGCTTCAACGAATTTTTTGGGTGAAAAAGTGGACTTTTCTACTTTTCGTAATTGTGCAGAATTGGTCTGATGTGGAAAATGAATTTCTATGATAAAAAATTTCACAACAGAGCACTAATGGCCATGGAAGAAAGAACTGTAAAACACTACCCCTTGCCCAGAAATGATGACATCTTCGAAAGTTTAAGAAATTGTAGCTACTTTTGCGTTATTGACTTTATTGGACAATATTGCTCATAAATAAATCAAATCTTACTCGGTATCCCGGACGTGTGACGTTGGAGCCTCTAGTTTGGAAAATTGTAGGAATTTTTTTTTATAGAAGTATTGGAGAGACTTAATACTTATAATGTAAAAATAAATTTAGAAAAATGCATAATAATGTTTTAGAGATATACATGACTCAATAAACCAATAGTATTTGCTTGAGACGCAAGCCATTATGGAGTACTTTTAGCTTCGAGTACCCTTTTTCCAGTAGAAAAAACTTACTTACAAGTACACTGTGAAACATTAGTAATTGTATTTGGAGTAAAGTGGTTTCATAAATATATTTACGCGCATTACTTTACATTCTATAGTGATAACCAGGCACTTAAACAAATATTCAATCCGCAGAAGTCCCCTTCTAACATATCTGCATCAAAATTACAAAGGTGGGCAGTTTTATTGTCATTCTGTGACTATGAATTTCACTATAGAACAGCAAAACTAATGGCTCCTACCAACTAACGCTTTATTGAGGTTACCGCTTTCCGAGGAAACGGATATTGAAAATGTTTGCGCATTGTCAGAAAATTGCAGTCCAGTAATCGAGAAAACTAGAATAAAAAATCTCTTGACACAAGATGGCGTATTAAGTGAGGTAGTGTACCTACAATGTATACAACCTAAAAATTGGTTGGGTTAGTAATTCCAAATCTATTAGTATCAGAAATTTTAGAAGTTTTATATTAAAATCACGACGAATGAAAACGATAGATTGTAATATTTCAGTATGGTGGATTGAATTCCGATAAGGATATAGAAAATTTTCTAAGAAAATGCAAGGTCTGACAAATTACGAAAACTGTACGTACAGAAGGAGACTGTATATAATAAAATTCTGTGACCATCCTTTCCAAACAATTAACATTGATTTTTTAATTTTAAAGGAAAATTTTGAATGAAATATAAAAAATCCTAAATCTTTCGTGTAGATACCACCCACGAAGCAATGTCACGCTGAGGGTGGAGTTCAAACCATAAAATCTAGTTTGACAAAAAAAATGTTTCCGATATAAAGCTGCAAAACCTAGACATTGCCACCAATTTGGATTATATTTTAATGACATACAGCAACACTCCGGATCCGAACTATCCGGATCTGGATCCGAGCTATCCGAATCTGGCTCCGAACTATCCGGATCTGAATGCGAACTATCCGGATCCAAGCTATTTAGATCTGGATCCGAACTATACGGATTCAGACAAATCAAAAGAGGTTGAAAATTTAATCTAAATTGCATTGCTTAATTGGGAAAATATAAATTTCTATTTTCCCAATGAAACAATGTAATCTGAAGGAAATTAAGAACCTTTTTGCTTAGTCTGGATTCGAACAGTTCGGATCCAGATTCGAATATCTCAAATCCAAATCTGTATACCTCGGATCCGGATACTAGGATCCGTATTATCCGGATACCCGGATTTGAAGAATCGGATCCTAATTATTTCGGATAATCTGGATAGCAAATTATCCAGATACTTTCAGCTCTAGTACATATACACTCATATCATATAGATATCATTCATACAATTATAATGGGGCTAGTCGCTAGAAATAACTGATAAGGTATTTTTTCGTACGCTTGAATTCTACTTGTTCATTTTCAATATTAAATCAATTGAAACTAAGATAGGAATTATTTTAATTGTGTCACTAGAAAAAACACAATATGTACGACGTACCTTGTCTTTACATGCTTTGTATTTCTTAGACGCATTCTAAGTAATCTTCAATCACAGGTGGACCCTGGGAGCTTCTGGATAGCCCGAAAGAAATTCGATTCAATTAATTAATTTACAATAGTCAATGCTCTAACTATCAGCAGAGATGGGCGAACCTGAGTACTTGCAGGTGTACAAAACTGTTTCTTGATGGGCCCAATGGGATTATCTCCAATTTTCGCATGGGACTCGGAAGGAAACAATGTAGAACTGTTGTTGGCATCGTCACCGGCTACAGTTTACATCACGCTCATCTAACAAAGATGGCAGTTGTTGGCAGCCCTGAGTGTCTGTTCTGGCTGGAGGGAGAGCCTAAGACAACCGAACACTTTTTGTGTGCATGTCCGGCCTTCGCCCGGAGCAGATTGGATACTCTAGGGTCTTCCCTTCTTTTTGTGGATGAGCTAAAAAACCTCCGTCACCAAGACTTGCACTTCATTAAGAGGACAGGAACGGTGGTGAACGGGCTTCTAGCAGGATAGCACAATGGGCCGCTATGGCTTCCGTGCTTAGGATGGGGTCTAGATTCAACATGCTTAGTACGTTCAATCTAGCGCCAATTATAGTAACTAGTACTCATAAAATATTTCTAAATGTTGTGTACTTTTCCTTCAATAAATGTTTTGTATTGCAGTGTATCCTATACCGCTGCCTAAAAAAAAAAAAAAACTAACTTCAGTTTAGTGTTCATTGGCAAGAGATACGTGGAAAACCATGGTGCATGAAGAGTTTTATAAACTTACCTATTATATTATATACGTTGTTCCAGTACCAAATACAATATCAGGGAAATCTGTTAGAGACCAACCTCTGCTGTGAGTTTTCATGCAGTTAGACTTTTCAACATTCAGATCAAGGCCATTTCAGTTTGACCGTTTACGCATACGTTCATGATTTGCTCGATCGAGTTGCAGTAGTGCTGCAGTCCAATATAATTGCTAATTAATACTTACAATTTTTCGACATATATATTGTTACAAGTTGGGCGGCTGGTTTATTTTAGTTATCCGAGAGGGAGGTATATTTTTCTTTTTGTCAGAACTTGTTTCTGCAGTAACCCAATGTCAACAAGATGCGAAGATTACACTGCCCATCAGATATAATAGTTTGGCAACAAAGCTTGTTGCTGCACGCGAGGTCTCCATAAATTCCCATCTACTGTGAGAGGAACCGCTCTTATTAGTAATGCAGTTTGCAGACAGGGCTTTCACAATTTACGTAGCTTCAATGCAGATAGTCGAGTTATTGAATGGGCAACGTAAACAGTCCCTTTTTTAAGCGCGGATGCCGGTATTTTTTGGAGTGCCTGTAGTCCAAATTCCAAATATTTTTTGTCTCACTGCCTACTAGTAGTCAATGTGAAAACAGTGCTGCGCAAGTGACTTATTAATCAGAAACGCAGTTGTTTCTGTGTTATTAGTAACCAGAAGGGAAAGATGGGCTTTGATACGACTCGATTAGCTGCCTGCCGATGTTTTTTGATATACTGGAACTGAGTTGGGCAGATGTTACTTTGCTATCTTCTCGCTTGGTTCTTTATGGCAAGTCGGGACTTAGATGTCAGAAAATAACGAGCGTCGTAAGATGGCTGAGCAGATCACCTACAGATAAGTATTTGTGTGTGTGTGTATGTATGTGTTGTGGTAGCTGGTGAATTCGCTTCATGTTCGAAAAACCGGAAGTCTGTTATTTGAAGGGTTAGATACATGGACTTTTCTAATGCAGGTTTCCATTCCAGGTAGTACGTCAGAAAAAACCCAGTCCTCAATTTCCACAAGACAGGAAGAATTGGTGTTTCACAGGATAGGAAAATTTTCAGGTACATCGAAATTTAGTGGTGGTTAATTGTTAATTTGTGTCGTTGATGCTCGTAGTTTTATTTGTTGTTAATTTGTACCTCAGCTAATTAATTTAATTAACCGTTTTAGGTAAGGATGTAACAATATGAATACTAGCAACATGAACTCCCGCCTGCTCATTAATGAAAACACTAAATAGTAGCGGTTTCAGGTATAAGTCTTTGGGGATACCACAAAGGCGTCTGTGTTGAATACACTTTTACTTGCTATATTCAACCCGATAGAAAGCTAATTACGAGTGAAAAGGGCCAACAAGAAAACTAAAATTCAGTTAAACTGTCTTTCTAATTATATTATATATATTGGTCACAAGCCTTAAGAAAGTCCTATAAAATAAGAATTTCTATTTCATTCCTATCTAGATTTTAGTAAACTGTTATTGACATAAGAGTGGCGTTCTTGCAGAAATTTGTAAATCTTGACATCGTTAAGGTTGCATTTACAATATTCGAGTATAATATTGTAATTTTAACGGGAAAATGAGCTTGAGGAATTGAGAAGGAGGGACTTTATTTGGACCAGACTCATTAGATTTAATAGAACTCATTGCACTACATACCTCAGAATTATGAACGCAACGTAAACGGAAAGCTATTAAAATTTTTATAAGCGCAGGAATCAGTTATGTATAAGATGACGAAAAATGCAAATTAAGTTAATTTCGTGGAAAATTGGAAGCAGGTCAGGTGAATCCAGAATTTTTTAGGAGAAAGATTCGTATTGAGTTGAGATTAGTAGTAAGCACGCTTAGCAATACGTATTTTATGAGTAACGAAGTTTTTTATTAGTTTTTACTATTGTTCAGCTTCGATTCGTTTGTAACTTCGATCTAAACAGTCATGTCAAATAATTAAATTTTCAATTTCAGCTGTCAAACTCAAGGGACGCATATATATTTTACCTGCAGTGCAGCAGATTTATCATTAAGATTTTTTAAGAATGAAATTAAATTTTTTAATTTCTTAAATTGAACTAAGGAACACTTTAATCCCATAATATATATATATTTTTAAATTTTCGTTGACATATTAACATATGTCCAATTTATATCCTCTGCTGCCTGAAAAAGATAATTTAAAGAATTTTACAATATATGAGTGCAATTGAAATTTATTTATACTATTTGTTGTGCAACTCATCCTCTGTCTTCTAGGCTATTAAACTTTTGAACAATAAACACTTGGATATTTTTGGATTTCTCATTTAATTTTGTGTTAATTTCCATAAATTCCAAAAGAAAATATTCCATTTGTTATTTAAAATAATCCAAGAAAAATTGAAAGCATGCTGATTGCAAGAGCATTTAATTAAAAGGCTATCCATATTAATTATCATCGACATGTTTTATTTATTAATTTTTTGTTCATTTCGTTCCTGGAAGTGTTTAATTGCACTTTTGCCGCTGTACTGGGACCAATTTATTTTCACAAACAGTGCAAAAGCCCAATTAACGACAATAGGATGGCATACAACCAGTGGTTAAAACATACACAATAGCTCGAAGTGGTGTTGTTTTAAATTTTTTCTCATTTTAGTTAAATCAACAAATAAACCCCTCTGGATGGAACTTTTTGTACCGTTTACATGATAATTAAATGGGATATTTGTTTTTAAAGTTGTCGATATTTCGAAATATTTGTATATTTAAATTTGGTCATGCACAAACATGTACATTCATACATACATACATAAATAATATATTTTACATGAGACGAAAATTTAATATGAGGTTAAAATACAAAGAACTCATCAGAACAATGCAATATCAATTTATGCGACTAGCAGATTTTATAATATAATACTAACATAGTTCATTCAGATCGTATTACAGGATTTAAATAATTGGCACTCGCTCATACTCTATCGTATACCTTCATATACCTACATATCAGTACCGAAATTACATAAATATATTGAAATTATTTTATTGTTTTCAACAAAAATAAAATTTCATTACAGTTTCTTGTATGTATTTACATCAATTTTATAATTTTAGATTAATTTTACAATTAATCCGTTTATTCTGAGCCAAATGTGATATGCATTTTAACACCTACGGCCATAACATTTATAATTATGTAGAAATCAATTGGCCACTAGAAATTTATCAGTCATCTGGAATTTCATATAAATTTGAGTAAATTGGCTGAACATACAATTTCTCTAAACGTATATTAACCTAATTATGTAAATATTTTGTTATTTACTCAGTCGAATATATCATAAATAACATTTTCGACAAAAGTCGAGTAGGGTACATTTAAAATATAGCAAGTAAGTAAGTGTTTATTATTAAGTATTTTTTTTCTATCTTATTTTGTGATGATCGATCTCTATACAAGATTAGAATAAAATCATTAGTATTTTTTAACTAGTAAGATTGTAAGTAAGTCACCAACATTAACAAAATTAATCAATTTACTTCAGTAATTGCTATTTATCACTTGATTTAATTCATATTAAAATTAATAAACTCATTATGGCGCTCAGCTAACACAAAGAATTTAGAATTAATATTGTAGATATATTCTATTTTGTTTCCTTTTGGCCTACTTGTCACATGTAACGTTCTCAAGATTGGTGTAACTGTAACTTTTACCAATTGTGCTGCACCACTTCTGTGCTTAATGCCTTAATCACAGAAGCAAGATATTTTAAATGCAATTAGTCTGTTTTTTTTTGATTTGTTTCAAGTTTTTATTAAATACTTGTCTATTATAATATCTTTTCGCCTTTCCTTTTTATATTTCCTCGCACTGACTGACACTATCGCTATCACTTGTTATTTTTTATGTACTTTTTTTAAAAACTTACTCCGCTATTATTTGCTTTACGTTTGCACTGCGAGTTTATTCTATACATATCAGCATATATTTCTTAGTCTAAAAAAATAAACAAATTGCTGCGCAACGTCATTACCACCTCATTAATTCATTTTGTAGTTAAACAACAAATGAACTAATCATCATTTTCCATATTTCACTTTGAACCACTTTGAAATTTTGCGGCATTTGATTTGAATTACATTCTTCAAAGTTATTAATGCAGGTTAGATTTATTATGCCATAACAAGTGAAATGTCGTTACATTGTTTTGTGATGTTGTGATGATGATTACGTGAAGAAATATCGTAACATATGTAAACATAATATTGGAAGTGAGATTTATTAAGTACGTTAATTGCACTTAACACTTTATGTGCGGGAAAGGTAGATCTATTCGCGCGCCTAACTGATGCCAGCCACACATAAATTGTTAATAGGACTAATCTATTTCTTACTATTTGAAATATCTTATTTGCTTTGAAGTTTACTTTGCTGTATAGTCTATGTGCCTTTTAGATTTTATTTTTATATAAACGATAAAGTATAAATGCTTAATTACATCAACTTGTTTAATTTTTCCATTATCCATTGTTAAACTGAGGTCAAAGTTATATTTAAATGTGATAAATTTAGATTTACTGACATTATTTATTAATTTATTTTCCTTACACCAATTTTTATTTTCTCTAAATTTTCCAAAATTTCACATATGCACTCATATATAATGTAGTCTTCCGAAAGAAGAGAAATTGTTGACTTTTACAATACTTTACTGATATCAATTATATATAGAATAAATAGAATAGGTCCAAGAACAGATGCGTGCGGAACACCAAACGATGTCATTATCCAAGTGTATATCACATTATTCACCAAAGTTCTATGTGATAATATTTGGAACAATGAGATTTCGAATGTTATACTGCCTTAACTTTTGTATTAATATGAATTTTCGATGGTTTCTAATGCTGTTTTTAGATTCAAGACCCCTTTAATGGCCCTATTTCATTGAGTAACTTTTTTATCAAGTTAATTATTTCTTGGTTTAATGCGGCCTCACATGTTCTCTGCTTTCTAAAACCTGACTGGATTTTTCATAAAAAGATCATTCTTATTCAAATAGTATTCGAATTTTGGTTATGAACCACTTTTTTGTTTAATTTTTTCAAATTGCATTTATTCATAAACTCTACACTTGTAAGATAAATCTTATATTAAGGTGTAGGTGAATAAAGTATAGAAAAAAAGAGGAAAAATTAGAGATAAATAAATAAAAAAATAAATTTATAAAACTAAAATAATAGTAACAAAAATTATAATTAAGAAATTGAGAAAATTGATTAATAAAATAAAGCAAAAAAGTCCAATACTATTATAAATTACGCAAAAGTAAAAAAAAAAAAAAACAAAAAAAAAAATAGGGTACAAAATTAATTACATATAGGTACATTAACTATGAAAAATTCACCAACAAATTTTTACGAAAGTTGCGATTGCTGCTAATCCTTCTGAGCTCAGATGTAAGAGAATTCCACAGTTTAATGGACTGGACGAAAAATTGGTGCTCATTCGGGAGAAAAATTAATCGTGGCATGATTAATGAACATGTTCTGCTAGATTGGGAGAATATGAGTTTACAGAACAAGTAGTATGGTTCCTTACTTATCATAAGGTTCCTTAAAAAAATGAATATACGAAATTTAATATAATTGTCAAAAGTACATCCCAAAATCGATTTTGAATACACTGTAATATGATCATATCTTCGCAAAGAAAACGTACTACAACTAATGGAAGATGATTTATGAATATGGCACAAAGTAATGGGCCAAGAAGGATCCTTGTGGAACTCCACTGTGTACAGGAAGGAAATCAGATGTAGTTTGATTACAAACAACCCTTGAGCCTTTATGGATCAAAAATCTTTACTTCAAACTTAATATGGGTCAAGCAAGTTGCATCACAAAAACAACGTTAGGCACATAGGTACACTTTGTTAATTTATCAATAAGAAATCTTGTAGATAATTAGTGTATAAATAACCTCACGAATAAACTAGGAATAGAATTTTCTCAGCATACTTCGTCGTGTTAACTTGGTGTCCGGCACCTGACCGTTCTCTAGCAGTTCTGTCTTTAAGCTGGCTTCTCTTACGGTGCATTCTAATATTAATGACCACGCGGTAATAACAGCCATTGAAGAGCGTTCAACTTCAGTAAGTATAATACGTACCTAGCATCATCTTTATTGCTAAGTGACGAAACATAAACGACAACATTCTAAATTACTACAGTCTTTTAAAATTCTTATAATTGAGAATCTAAGTTTAGATTGCTGGAGAGAATTTTAAGTTGGAAATAATAGTTTCGCATTGAGCTAAAATATTTTTTAATCCGCGAGCGCAAATCAAAAACCTTTTTTATTTATTTCAATGCTAGATTATAGCAATAAAAAAGGTGAGATTTTAAAAACGAGAAATTATTTTGTTTTTGGGCGGCTCTAGTGATATATTTGTTCCGAACTTTAAATTGATCAAGACACTATTGAGTCTATTTATAGCTCTAGTGACTTTGAAAGCATTTTGAAGTGACTATGTGAATTTAATGATAGCGTAAAAAAAAAGCAACTCGGTTGTTCTGAAAGAAAAAAACCGAAAAAAAATCGTTTTGAAAAAAAATATTCATATTTTTGCACGGTCAGAAGTGAAATTCAGTAAACTGAGACTTCAATAAATTAAAACTATAAACAGCAATAAAATAATTTTCTTTTTTATATCCATTTTAGTTTTATTCACTTATTTACTTTCAATTTTACATGCTCTTTGACAATTCACACATTCAAACACGAAAGTGACTATTTTGATAGTAGTCCCAAGTGCTATCAAGATAAGTGACCTCAATAGTGACTATAGCGTCTGCTCTGAACAAATTTTTCCACACATTTATTATTTACGGCAATAATTTTCGGTTAATAACTCTTCAGTAGAATTTATAAATGTTAAATTAATTATTATCAAATTAGTTCATGTTTTTAGTTGATAACTGAAATTGAATAAACTGGAGTTGAAAATTTTACTTTCTATAAGTGGAAAATACTCTGAAGGAAGCTTTTTCTGGCCAAGGCCATATCACGAGCGGCGAAAAAAGTGGCATTGGGTATAACTTTGGATCTAAATAGATCGGTAGCATCAGTAGAAGGAAGCAAATAAATTATGGCATTTCTCTTCTAATTAAATTTTTAGGACTTGAATAATAAAAATAGATAAATGGTGGTATTTTGACTATTTATAGGTACATACTATCAAAAAGGGTTTGCTATTTGAACTCCTATAACAACGCCACGTTGTACTATATAACACTAAACACTCTCTTAGAAAGTGCAGATTGGGTTGCTCACAATATGAGCACCCCATAAATTTGGTGTAATATTATATTTAAATAAAAGAACTTGTATGAATACTTAATTTATTATTGAATAAATGTTAGGATGATGCGAACTCTACACAGGCTAGTATTGAAAGAGACAGAGGCTGGTAGTCGTGATAGTGATGTGTCTAATTTGTGATTTGTTTTAAGCCAATATTCCCAGGTCTATTATCTTGGGAATTACATCTAACTTAAACATTTCTACATTTTGAACTACTCTACTTAAAAGTACATTTGGAAATTTACTATACCTCTTTCAATGGAGAAAGTTCTGGCGGGAAAATCCTCTTAAAATGTAACCAACATCAAGGTGAACTTCTTAACTTATATAGCAGCGTAATGTAGTGCACCACATATCACAACATTAAGGCAGTAAATTTCAGCATCTTGAAAAAAAGAAGAAAAAAAAATAGCTATTAAGAACTTACAATATCTAGGGGAAACCAAAATGTTTCAATTTCAACCACAACTGAATTGGGGAGGTCATCAGGGTTAGATGATAACTCGTTCCAGATAAACGTATCTCAAATGAAAACATTCAGAAGTAAATGTTTAGAAATATTAAATCTATTTTGTAATCACCTAAGGATAAACTTTGCCCGCCATTATACATATTAGTAATGTGTCCAATCATCGTTGTTGACCTTTGATATAGCTTTCAGCCAGTAGTTAAGAGCAGTTAATACTTAGTTCTCTCCAAATTTTTTATAGCCTACACTGTAAAAAATGTGCACAATTGTTGTCACAAAGATTAGGTACTCTTCCTTATATTTTAGGGAATTTTTTCTACCTTTTAAGGAAAGATACCTAATCTTTATGGCAACAATTGTGCACATTTTTTGCTGTATAGATGAAATTGCTTAGTACTTCTTTAGGTTTTTTATTTTGTTTGTAGAAACAATAATTGTAGAGCAAAATCGATTATTATTTTGATTATTATTGTTTTGATTTTTGCATATCCTTCTGTTCGTCATTCCGTTCTCATGATAACTCTAGAGCGTGTTTATTTAGATAACTGAAATTTCGCAGACAATCTTTTCGAAGCAATTGTATATTTAAGTTCGAATATGGATCAAATCAGATTATTTCTTCGTACGGTTGCCATATAAAATTTTCGTTTTTCACTAAAGTTATATTTAAATTCTGCTTGAGAATGCGTCAACGTACAGCTGAAATTTTCTACACGGCATTTTCATAAAAATAGTAGATAATCTTGGTGTTGCCATACAAAAATGTATGGTTTTGATGTATGTATACTGTGAAAACGATCAGTCCAAGACTTTTTATTGTAGTGAAAAGTTGCTCAGAATATAAAATCCTATGAAAACTGCTTATAGCCAGTTTTAATGCAGGACGGACCGTTTTAGAAATTTATGCCAAAATCCCACTTTACCAATCAAACTTGCACGGAGGGGTGACCGTACGAAATTACTAGTCCCCCATCCTTGACACTTAATGATACACACTCAAGACTAGACACGACTTAAAAACTGGTTTTTGTATTGAGTGTGTATCAAGCCGTAGTATGACACACGTAGTTTATATACGGTTGATACATGTTCTTGAGGTAGCAAAGAAAATTCATCATTTTCATATGATCTTTACGCACATAAACTGAGTGCGTGCATACATATGCAATAAAACACTCGTGTATTATCAAGTCTAACGCTCTGCTCTAAATTGGGCTATACACGAAATTGTTCTAAAACAGTGCTAAAAACATTAGTTTTTAGTACGGCGTACGAAATTGGATAGTCCCGTGACACACGCTGATACACACTTTTTTTTTTTTTTTTTTATATATTATTAAGCCAAGCTCAGGGGATACCCTATGATGCAAAGCACAGCATGGCAGGAAGGAGATAGGGAAAGGATTAGGGGATATGAGGAAAGTGGCGGAGGTGCCGATGTATGTCGCCCTTAAACTTCCGCAGATTGTATGCCGGAGGAAAAACAGAAGATGGTAAGCTGTTCCACATTCGCACTGTTCGGGATAAAAAAGCATCTCTGAATTTTACTGTACGGCCGAAAGTAATTTGAAGGGTTAAAGGATGTGCGCGGTTTGCAGCGCGAGTATTGCGTGCAGGAATCATTCTACAAGGGATTAGACTAGATATTTCATCAGAACATTGACCATGCATATAGCGATAAAGGAGCGAAAGGCATCCAACATTGCGGCGGTGCTCGAGTGAGTCGATATGACAAGTTATTGCCAAATCGCCAATGAGCTTGAAGGCTCTCTTTTGGACAATATCCAATGAAGCTAAGGCTGTGCGACCAGCCCCGGCCCATATATGGGAGTTGTATTCCATTCTAGGTCTAATGTAGGACTTGTAGAGGAGCGCTAGATTTGACGGGCTGAAATATTTCTTACACCTTTTCAGAAATCCAAGACATTTCGATGCTTCTTTGGCAACAGAGAAGATGTGATCTGTCCAGTTTAACTTACTGGAAATATTAATGCCAAGAATGCTTAGTGACGGTGAATCAGAAATGAATGCTCCATCAAAAGAAACGGGTGTGGTTAAGTTATGATCTTGTTTTAATGAGATAAGACAGCTTTGGGACTTTGATGCATTGAATTCGACGCGATTCGCTTTGCCCCAAGCGAGGATATTGGCAAGATCGTTATTCAATGATCTAGTCATGCAATCTCGTTTAACACATGCAGCATTCCCCCTGGATTCTGCAAGAGTGTCAAAGGAGTAAGCGAAATCAAGAGTACTGTCATCTGCGAAACTATGGATGGGATTGAAAGTAAGGGAAAGCAGATCATTAATGAAAATTAAAAAGAGAGTTGGAGAGATAACAGAGCCTTGAGGTACACCGGCATTTATGGGATGCGGTTCAGACGTAACGCCATCTAATACAACACGTATTTGGCGACTAGATAGGAAACTTTCAATCCATAATACAAGAGGAGGGGAGAGACCAAGTGCTTTGAGTTTGGCTAAAAGGGCTGGATGCCAGACTCTATCAAAGGCTTTTGAAATATCTAGGGCAACGATTTTAGACTCACCAAAATTGTGAAGACTACGATTCCAACGTTCCGTAAGAAAGGTCAGCAAGTCTCCAGATGAGCGTCCAGCTCGGAAGCCATATTGGCGATCGTTGATGAGATGATTAGTTTCTAGATACTTCATTAATTTTGAGTTAATGATAGATTCAAAAACCTTTGAAAGAATCGAAGTGATGGCAATTGGTCGATAATTTGAGGGATCGCTACCCTCTCCTTTCTTAGGAATAGGCTGAACGTGAGCTAGCTTCCAAGCAGTTGGAAATTTTCCTGTCGAATAAGACAAGTAGAAGAGTTTGCGCAGAGGTTTAGCCAAGGATGAGGCGCAGCTTTTAATTAACAGGGGCGAAAAACCATCAGGACCTGCGGCTTTGGAGACGTTGATCCCCTTAAGGACCCTGACCACATCCCTCGTACGAAGGTGTATTGGCTCTTGTACACATTCACACGGGCGATGCAAAACAGGTGTTTGTGAAGTTGGTGGAAGACGAGAATTTGAAGCGAATCTAGCAGCTAAAATATTAGCTTTATCCAGGGAGTCAACAATCACTTCACCATTATTAAGTAGTGAAGGTATAGAGGAACTGGTGAAATTGTTCCTGATGGTTTTGACCAGGGACCAGAAACCTTTGCTACCTTTGCGGCTTGTCAAGATTCTTTGTCTAATATTCTGGTCAAAAAGAAATTTTTCTCTCTGGATAATGGACTTGCAGGTGTTCCGTGCAGTCTTGTAGACTTGTTTCATTTCCGGACATGGATGCAATTGATAGGCGCGAAAAGCAGACTCTTTCGCTTTTATAGCTTGGTTGCACTTATCGTTAAACCAGGAGCGATCATGCTGTTGTTGAGACCTGCTGTAAGAATACGGAATGTATTCACGCATGCCAAGATTTAGTATGTTACTAAATTGTAATGTGCATTCATCAACATCCCTCGAAGCAAAACAGACCGACCAATCAATTTCTTTAAGATACTTATTGAGACTTTCCCAATCAGCATTCTTATAGTGCCAAAGAAGCCTACTTGTAGGTGGAGCAGTTGGTCGGCACAGGTTTGAGGTGGTAAATTGAGCCGTGATTAAACAATGGTCTGAATTTCCAAGAGGGGAACCGACTGAAATGGAATATTTGTCAGGATGAGATGTTAGAAACAAGTCGAGTAAATTAGCTTTATCTCCAGCTGCATCAGGAATTCGCGTTGAGACTAGATACAAACTTGAGACTAGATATGACGTAAAACCGGTTTTTGTATCGAATGTGTATCAGCCCAGGGTACACGTAGTTTATACACGGTTGATACACGTTCTTGAGGCAGCAAAGAAAATTCATCATTTCAGTACACGCATACATATGGAATGAAACATTCGTGCATCATCCGAGCTGCTCTAAATTGAGGTAAACACGAAAATGTTCGAAAATACTGCTAAGAAAACCAGTTTTTAGTACGGTGTATCGCGTTTTGTATCATCGTGTGTCACCGGACATACGAACATTCATCTAGAGTAAGAATTGGCACTACATTAGACCAATTCTAGCCTCTTTATTTATTTACAAATGTATCACGGCGACCAGTTACGTCCCTCAATGGAATACACCTAAATTTGTCTTGAAATATCCTATAATTCTATAATTCGTAATATGCTTATTGATCTAAAAACAAATAGCTCCGTTAGACGTTATCTCTTAAAATATTTCACCTTTTGGGTAATGACAGGTTAACAAAATTGTTATGGTGGGGATATATCGCTTCTACTTACAACCTTTAGAAATCTTGGAACATTGTTACGATCCTTTCTTCGTCCGTAAAAGCACAAGCTCAGTTTCGCGTGGAAAACAGAGAACGTAAATGTAAAGAAAACAAGCTGATACGCATAAAAACTTAGATATTGGGCGCCACGCAGTTTTATGTTTTTAGGTACCACGAAACTTTGTTTAAATTAAGGAAATAATAATTTTTCATTGTTTTAATTCATTTCTGAATTAATATTTCTTCAATTTAAAATAATTGCTACAGCATTAAACATGCAAAATTAAAAAAAAAAAATTGAAAGAAATAGGAAAAGATATTGTAGCTTTACTTCCAGGATCCCATGGTACTGAATATATTAATCCAAGTTAGGTGATAAAAGACCCTTCAGTCACGCAAAACGCTTTCATTCCTTTTTTCGTGTCCCCGCTTTTCTTCGATTTTTCACTTACTTCGAACCCAATCTGCTTTTGCCTTATTCTTTTTTAACTTGACTTTGTTTGTTGTTACTTTCAACTCTTTTCCTTTATAACTTTTCAGCACTTGCTGGCTTTTTAACTGTTTTCTTATTTTTAAACTTTACTTTCGACTTTTTTTGCTTGTTCTTAATTTAATTTGTTTTTTTGTATATACAGGGTGTTCCGGTGGAAATAACTCATATTTGGTGTATCGACAGAGTGTTGTTTTGTGAGTAAAAACTTCTTTTAGACCATATGAAATCACTCAATCCTTTAAGAGATATTCGTGGTTTATTGCATTCTGCAAGTTAGACATTCACTGAAGCTGTTGTAACTTCGGAAGTATTTATTCGATGGGATTTTTTTTTATTTTCAATGGGTATTTATTTAGCCTTCAAAATGAAATAAATACTTAGTGGGTTATGTTAATACACAGAGAATTAAGGGCCTTCAAATTCAGAAATTTTGAATTGCAGTCCCAAAATTTCAAGTGTTCACTTATTTTGTACGGAAACTAAGACTTCGAGGTACCATTTTTTTTCCATTACCTAGAAGCCCTGTTATTACCTTCATATTGATACCTAACACTTATACCTTTGAATAAAAATACAACAACTGTTCTCGATAATTTCATGACCTCTTAAAAATTTCAAACTTATAAATATGATTACGGTGCTCCATTATGCAGAACTGTGTAGATACTCTTCTTACAAAACTTCTTGGAATATTTTGTTTGATCCTTTTCATACATTTTTAAGAATTGTGCAACAGACACTTGTTATTTGTCATCAATATGCATATAAATAGTGCATGTCACAGTTATCAGAGTTTGTTGCGGAATATTATTAAGTTTGTGGTAATGAGTAGACACCAGTCTAGCGTGCGTCAATTAGGAGAACTGGTTTACGTATACTGTGAGTCCTAGAAAGTGGGGTTAGAACATGCTATCCTAACAGAAATTATCCTAGTCTTCTAGAGGTTATATAATTAGCTTCTAAACACTGGATCTGTTATTACCAGGATAGATTCTTTACGGAATATTTCTTATTTATTTTTTCTTAACGTTATCATTTAAATTGAATAACCAATCTCTTTTAATTATTAGCATGCAAATACTGAAAAAAGTGTTTTAAGGATGGTAAAAAGCCATCCTGAGATAAGTATCCCCAGTATTGTTCATCAGTTGGGCATTGAACAGACAAAGGTAAGGAGGATAGTTCACAAAAACAAGTTTCACCCTTACCATTTAACCAGGACAGATGAAATTCCTTCAACGGACCACCAACTATGAATTAACTTCTGTGGTAATATTATGGAAAGGAGTTTAAGAGATCCTCTCCTTTTAAGTAAAATATTCTGGACTGATTCATAAATTCTTGGAATTGGCACAGTTGGTAACAGGAAAATCAGCATAATATCCGTTAGGAAAATGTGCAGCATCAGTTTGGTTTCATGGTTTGGGCAGGTGTCGTGGATGAGTACCTGATCGTTATATTTTCGAAGGAACTTTGACAGAGAAACTTATCTCCATTTTTGGAAAACATTCTTTCTTGTCTTTTGGAAGATGTACCTCTTAATATCCGAATAGGAATGATCTTACAGCAGAATGGAGCGCTTCCACATAGTACCAGACCAGTAAAACATTGGCTGGATGAAAAGTACCAAGAACAATGGATTGGTCGCGGTGGTGCTATTCAATGGCCGTCACGGTCGACAGACTTAACACCAATAGATTACTTCGTGTGAGGGTATTTAAAGGGTAAAGTATATTCTCAGGAAATCATAACATGTGAACAATTAAAGCAAAGATTGGATAATGCCGGCGTAGAGCTAAGGATAAAAATTGCAACATATTGAGATTCCAAGAAGTTTTCTAAGAAGGGCACAGATCTGGATAATCGAGCGCAGTAATCACATTGAAAATTGATTATAAACTAATTTTAATGGGTCGAAAATTGTTTATTGCAACATGAGTAAATATGCATAAATAAAATTTAAGTAAAACTTGTTTTAATTGAAAGAAATTTTTAAGAGGTAACTTCATAAAATGATCGAGAATAGTTGTTGTATTTTTATTCAAAGGTATAAGTGTTAGGTATCAATATAAAGGTAATAACCGGGCTTCTAAATAATGGAAACTGTTACGTAACTTATTCTAATTTGCGCACTTAGTACATTTCGTACTTGACTGATTCTTATAATGATTAAATACATAGAAATACGGAACCTAAGCAATTTTGGAAGTTTGTGAACTCTAAGCTCAACTGTGATGGATACCCTTCATCGTTGCGTCTTGGAAACATAGATAGTGTTGATCCCTTGGAAAATGCCAATCTTGTTGGTTCTTTAAACTGCCTTCTGTTATAACCACTGTGATATTAGTTATAACAATTTTACCCATTTGACGAAGCTTCCGACGACTTCTCTTCAAGCTAAAGACCTGTTGTTCGATGAAGTGTCTCGCTTCAAGTACATTTCAAGAATAGCTGATAGTTCTTCTATTGGTCCGGATGGCGTTCATACCACGCTAATTAAACATCGTGCTACGTCCATCGTTTCTGTCTTGTGTTATTTATTTAATTTCTCTTTAACCTGCGTGTTTTACCTAAACAGTGCAAGCTTTTCACAAAAAGGGTAATAAGTGCGACATTTTTAACTGCAAACCCGTCGCAAATTTATGTTGTATTAGTAAGATATTTGAAGTCCTGGTTTGTGATGTTTTGTACTTCCACTGCAAGCTCTTCCTGTGTTTTTTTCAGCATGGTTTTATGAAGGGAAAATCTATAACGACTAATTGGTTAGAGTTTACTAATTTCTGCACTTGAAAGCGGAAAGCAAGTTGATTGTATTTTCACGGATTTTAGTAAATCAATCATAAAATCTTGATTCAAAAGTTGACTCTTCTTGGTTTTCTTTCTGTCTTTATCAATTGGCTTCATTCTTATTTATCGGATCGTACGCAGCGGGTTATATTTCGCGAAGCTGTTTCTGATGTAATAGGTAATACTCCTGGTGTTCCTCAAGGCAGCCATCTCCTGACCACTCCTTTTTATTATTTTCATTATTGACGTATCTCTGATTTGGACTAATTCAAGAATACTTTGCTATGCTGACGATTCCAAAATCTTCCGCATTGTTTCTATTGAAAACGAGTGTGAATTCTAAATTTGGACTTAGACGCCTTTCATAAATGGTTTGCTATTAACTGTCTTCCTCTTAATATCAATAAATGTACTGCTATGTCCTTTTCTCGTAAAAGGAGGCCATTGAATTTCAGTTATAGTTTAGATAGATGCTTATTAACTAGACTTGACAAAACCAAGGAATTCGCTGTCTTACTTAATACTCGTCTTTCCTTCGAGGATCATATTAATACAATTGTTGCCAGGGCTAATGCTCCTCTGGGGTTTGTAAAGGGATGGTCAAAAGAGTTTAATGATGCATTCATAACCAATGTCCTTTACTGCACATTCGTTAGACTATCTTGGAGTATGCCAGTCTGGTCTGGTCTCTTTTTTATGCTGTATACATAAATCGTATTGAGGCTGTGCAGCGGAGATTCGTTCGTTTTTCCCTGCGTGGACACTATTGGGATAACCATATTATTCTACCTCCATATGTTGATAGGCTTAAACTCTTTCCATTGGATCCTATTGAAATAGGCGAAAAGCTTCCAGAGTTGTTTTTGCGTTTCAGTGTATACAAAATCAACGAGCGATAAGTTTCCCTGAGCTTTAAATACTTTCAATATATCTATTCCTGTGCGCTCCTTGAGGAACCACGACTTTTTCATCGTTCTTCATCATAGTACGAACTATGGTTTTCACGAGCCGATTTCATCAATGTTTCGCCTCTTTAACAACCAAAACTAACTTTAGTTTTATATTAAATAAAAATTTACGAATAAATGGCAAGAAAACGATAAGAAATTGTTAACTTTATATTGACTTATTTTTGCAATATAATGGCTTTCTTCGCGATAAGAAAAACAGAGGAAATCGATCAAAAAACGTTAGAAAATTTGTTTTCCTACTCACGCCTAAGAATTCTCCAACTATAGTTCACGCTTTTTTATCGAATTTTCGTTGGCGGTAAGACCTCTTGTTTTGTGTTCACTGAGGCGCATTAATTGCATGGGGTAACTGTGAAACGTATGAGAGTTAACCTCTCCTAGATAAATTTGGTAAGTTCTTATATGTGTTCTTCTAACTCCGTGACTTGAAATAACTACTATTGAATTGTGGTCTTGATACAAACATATTCCGGATGTATGCACTCATTCTAAATAATATATGCTGAGCAGAAAGAAAGTAAATATTTTGTGAATTTACAAGTAATTATAAATAAAGCACATGTAGGTATTGTCATTTAATTAATTGTATATATAAATTATTTTCTAATAATTAACGCAAACTCTTTCAATCTCCTTCAATTAAATTAAATCAACGAAAATATTCTCAATGGAATCGACTGAAACAGTTCCTCTGCGGAAACACAACAATTTCAGCATGCAACTTCCAGGGAATTATTATTTCCTTCCGTTCTCTGATAACCAGCAGCGCAAACACTCTTCTTACCGTCCAGTTCACCCACATAACCGAACCCCGGGTAGTCCTATTTTAAGCGATTCGGTGTCACCATAGCCATACGGAGAACGAGTTGAAGTAGAAGTGCTCCTTGTTGGGTGTATGTTACAATTTCCTTTTCCAGATAATTAGCTAACTTGACCGTCATGAGACCTAGCATTTGGTGCCTATTATTTGAATTTTTTTTTTTATGTCGTGTTAATTCTTTCTCCCTTTTGTCATGTTCGGGCACATTATGTTTTTGGAGAAAGTCAAGAAAAAATTTGATAAAGTTTGAAAGAATATTTTTGTAAGGAGAAAACTAAATGAGAGTCGGAAATTTAAGCAACATTTACTGTAGCCGGCAATTTTATTGCAGTTCGTAATTTTACTTACGATACAAGGCAGGCATAGTTAGTCTCGGAATATACATAAAAAAGCAAACTAAAATGTTTCTCAAAGTGAAATAAATCCAAATTGCTATGCAAATGAACTTTCCGTTTAAACTTACGGAAAAGTTTAACAGTGGTATCTTACTCGTTGGTATACTTGGCATTTTTGTGAATTCACAATTCTTAGGTATTGTTCATTTCTATAAAAGTGCAGAATTAATATTTTATAAATAAGCTTGGTGGAGCCCGTCGGCCTTGCCCGGCGATAATATAGATACCTAGGTGGTTGGGGGTGGGGTCGGGTGGTTAGAGATAAATAATATCGAAGCTATTATCTGACTCGATCACGCGATTCCGCACTGTAGGGTTTCACTCTGCGTCTGTATGTGTGTGTGTATGTGCGTGTATTAGTGTGCCTGCATTCATTCATATGTGTGGGAGAGTGTAGTGCTCTGCGTTGACGCGTTCTAATGCAGTATGGCAACCCTATGAAGGAGGTGCCCGATTGTTCCATTTTCAAACTACATATATTTGTAATTTTTATGAAAACTATATGAAAAAATGTGAGCTCTCCACTTCGAAGCCTTCTCAGGCAGCTAAAGTTTTGTATTTCATCACTAAGAAGGGGTCACCCAATTTAGTCCATTATTGAGATTTTATTTACCATTGCTATGAAAACACGACGTAGAAAATTTGTTGTATGGCAACAGTATGAAGGAGTTACCTGATTGGTCTCACTTTTAAACTTAATTCATTTTTTTTAAGAAAGTCCCGGGTATAACATTTCAGTTCTCTACTGTGACGCGTGAGGCAGTGTCCAAATATGTAGTGAACACCTAAAATCTTATATGGCAACACCAAATAGTGGTCGCTCGATTCCAAATTTAAAAAAGTTTATGGTAACAGTTACATAAATGTGAATAATTCTCTGCTTTCACATTTTTATTCAATCACCGATTTGAAATCTAAAGTGATGCCAACTATTCTGATATCATACTCCGAAAATAGAATTCAATACAGATTTCAGGTTTTAAACCAGCCAGCTCCGATTTATGAAATTTTTTTTATGAATGTTAAGACTTTTAAAGTTAAAAGTGGAGGCGGCGCTCTTTTAAATCTTTTGATGGCTGAATAAAATAAAAAATTTGTTCATGTTTATGTTTTTGGTGCAGTATCAATTCTTTTCGGTGATCCCTTGCATTTGACAAAGACTTGCAATTCGAATTTTTTTTTTATTTTTGGACTCCGTTCTTATACTAATTTTTCTCATACAAATTATGATTCCACTGAGGCGCAGAGCTTGTTGTAATGTTTATTTAAATTTTAAAGTGCAGCACATCCTAGACATAGGCTCAAATTGTTCATAGTTGGTGCGATGGGAACACATATAAATAAAGTCATTAGATCGCACGTGACGAGATCGTGAATTGAAATTAATTTTCTCAAGCTTCAAAGGCATATCGATGTCACCCACAAATTTTTATGATTCTCAAGAGTAGGAAGATGTATTAAATTTAATCTTTCGTTATAAGGAGGAAGATGAAGTCTATCCCTCCATTCGAGACCTCTTAGAGCAAAAAGTAAGACAGATTCCAAAATGGGTTTAACAAGAGTGGTAAAAAAAGCTTTAATAATATAGATATCATCTAATTATTTTGCCCAGCGCTTTACAAGCCTAACATTGAGTTCGCCCTATTAATGATGCGATCAAATGTGGAAGACAAAGGTGAGTTTCGAGTCAAACAATATCCCCAAGTCACATATTTTATCAAATTTCGAAAGTAATAGGCCCATTCATAGCATAGACAACATTCGAAGGGACTCGCTTACGAGAGAAAATGGTTACCCCACATTTATCAACGTGTAAAATGAGATAACTCTTTTCACACCATTCAATAAGTCTGTCCATGTTTCCTGTAATTTGAGACAGTCGCAATACAAGTCGATAGATTTATATTTATATTTATATTAGCAAGCCAGATTTGGTAACTACATAGGCAACATCATTTATTATTAATATAAAGAGAAAAGGCCCTAAGTGACTACCCTATGGAACACCGGAGATCAGAACGGAACTGAATCCATAGTTTGCGTTCCTTAAGATAGGATGATATCCAGTTTAACAATCAAATTGGTAAACCTAAATATCTCATTATAAATAACTAAACAGAGTAAGGAAGCTTGTCGAAAGCCTTGCTGAAGTCTGTATAAATACAGTGAGTTTCGCAACCACACTTAAACAATTCGATACGGGTAGATGTAAACTGGAGCAAATTTGTTGTTGTTGACCTTCCCTTCATTAAACCAGTATTCATATAAAGAAGCTTCAAACAGTTTGAGAATACAAGACAATTTAACAATAGGACGATTGTTGGTAGCAACCTCCAGGACCTAAAAGGATTGGGACAATAAACGACTTTTTCCATAACTTACGAAATTTACCAAGCTGCAGTGATAGATTATGCAAAAATGTTGAAGGCTAAAAAGCATTCCACTGCAGTTCTGTAAGACAATTTGAAATCATTTTTTCTTATATGTATAGACAACTGTTCGAGAGATATTGTTGATGTGCAAATAGAGGGATGTGCGGGATGTAGATACTGGGTTATTGTCTGCTCTGCTTTCCATCGCCGAGGATGTTCGGAATGAAAATCACGATAATATATGGCTTATATGAGTTACGGGTAACTGTTATAGATAATATCGATACAGAGCATGCTATAGTAGATATAACCCAAGATATAGGGACCAATATACATTCACGTCAATGTGCAAATTCCTCTAAAAGGTATATTATATAATAAATAATCATATATAAAACTAAGTAACTTTGCATTTCCACGGCATAGGGTCCCCTCTACCCCTGCCTTTAAAATAAAAAATAAAATCAAAAAAAAAAAGTGGTTTTTTCAAATGCTGTATATGTAGTATCTAAACGGGAATTGAATAATGAACAATAATATATCTGATGAACTTATAAATAAATTACTAACAAGCTACGAGTGCTCCCTCTTAGCTGATTATTATTTTTGAAGGAATTTGTTTGGGGAAATGGGTCTTTTTATGGATGTTATTTTGATTTTAAAAGATTACACAATACATTGAATGTTTCTTCACTATATTACTTGCAACTTTGAATTGCTCTGGGACATCTTCTTTAAGTTTGTGAAATGTGGTTGCAAAAAGTCCAGAAAGTTGATGAAAGGGAGTTTCAATAAGGAAGAAATCATTGATAATAATACGGAAGATAAATGTCTGCACCGTTTGACGAGATTTTTAAAACTGACTAGTCCGTTGATCGAACGCAACGCGTTTGTAGTCAGTAAAACTGACAGATGTGGTCCGTACTGACCGTGTAGCCCCCGTATAAACCGCGAGTAGCATATGTATATATTTGACCGTACTGTACAGCACCAGACAGCGATTCAGATATTAGATAACAAGGGAAATTCCCTGACTAAGTGCATTGTTTCCGTCTTTCCCTCAATAGTACAGAAATTCTATGAAAAAGGAAAATTTCTATGTAGTTGTCATCAGTGCTAAATGCTGTGAATATCGAATTACGTTAAGGTAAAAGCACTGGCTGAAGCAACTTCTGTCAGCGAGTATGGCGGTCTATTACGCTCTGGCAAAAAGCTGAACCAAAATGGACGTATGTGTAAGTAAAGTTACTTAAGTAAGGCGAGCGCGCCCTTTGATTTAAATAGTCGTGCCCAAATAAACTTAAGGCGTCGGTAAGGAACTTTCGTTAAGTTTAAGTGTCCAGATTATATAGATAAAATGCGGTAAGAGTTGCTCGTTGCGTACGGACGCGCTTATTTATCCAATGATATTAATGAAATATTAATGAATCAGAATGTGAAAAGAGCTGGTTTCCACTAAGAGAACAATTTGGAAAGGAGCTAATAAAGTCAGATATTGCCTCTAGATGTGCTGTCCCGATTTTCTTCATATAGTACTTAAAATTTTTCTTATATTTTTTTATATAATGGCCATCGAAGGCACAAATCTTCAATTAAATCAACTTCCTTTTATTAATTTTTTTGCTTTTACCACTTTTTAAAATTGAAAACATTAAATGTCTCCCTTACGGGAATATCATGATGAAGCTCCCTCTCTTTCTGCCTCTGATTGGTGTCATGATTATCTGACAAAAAAATCAACGGTTAGTGCATTATGCAGTTTTATGCAGAGCCACCATGATGCTGTTTTCGATAAAACTTTGGCGTTGGCTTACCTAGAAGTGGCTTGTGATAATAGATCCATCGATATGATTACATTTGCTCTCAGAGAATGAAATTTGGGTGATATAATATTCCGTTGGCCGGCCTAAGCATGTTGAGGTCGTGCAAACTTGTTAGGAATGTCCTTAAATGGGAAACGGAAGTTATCCTGGTTTACATAGTTAATTCTGGATTTGTCAATTGTTTCGTTGCGATTCGATCTCAGTAGTACAATAGTATTACTCTATAAGATTTTTAACGTTAAAACTTGAAGAATGACAATATTTTGAATTTTCCGGATAACAGTCAAATTAAGTTATTGACGATGAAAAATTGGAATAAAATATCGCGTAACAATACATATGAAAATACAAATTTACGTATTCCATAATTATTTTATAAAAATTTCAAAATTAATTATTTTTGTATACGAAGCTCTGATTATTCCATATTTCCTGTAACAAAGCATCCTTTAATATGTATGGATATTATCTGCTGCAATTAAATGTATAATTTTTGTATCAAATGTGAATATGTACCTACTACATCCATGCATAAAGTTGTGTGTATCAACGGACATTGGATATACTAAAATATGTGTATAGCCCAACGACTGGGTGCCTTCTTTAAGTTTTTTTTTGCAAATGAAATGTACAAAGGATATAAGGGGGACAGCAAGGCCCCCAGCCCAATACCATAGTGCAGAACACATTTTTGTATCTTATTGCTTTAATACGTGAAACATCCTCAAAGCATATAAATAAGTGTTGTATACTGCAGTAAAACGTGATATTAAAACACATAATTTGAGATTTTGCACACAGAAAATAAAGAATACACGAACGTGTGTACTCTGCACTATCTGTATATCTAGATTTGTAGTAATGTGATGCATTTGGCTGATAATTTTTCATGCAAAAGAAATATTGTCGGAATACTTTCGTGATTTTTTTTTTCATTTGCCATTTCAGCCTTAATTAAGTGGAAATATTAAAATTGGACTTGATTTGATTTGTTTTGTGTTAGTTATTATTTATGTATTTTAAAATTTGCTGTCGTTGTTACTCTCGTAAGTTACAGTGCATTTCATATATCACCACCGACGAATTAGAAATTTCTCAAAGATAGAGTTGAGCCACCCTGTATTTATCATCACTGCAAATCCGACTGATGAAAATAATCGATAATTCAAGAGGAAACAAGCAAGGATTTTATTTTATTTAAGAGGAAATACAACACACAACTGAAAATGCCATTTTCATAACTATGTATATCACCATAAAAGTTGTTCATCGCAATTTAAGCTGATTAGAGTGCAACGGTTAAAATTTTTATTGAAAAACCGATTTCATTCAAATTTTAGCAAAACGGATAACATTTTAGCTTTTCAGGAAGAGAATCTTTCTTTTCACGAAATTGGTCAAAGACTGGGGAAAGATCACGTGCGACAGTTACAAAATTCCTGCAAAATCCGAATTAGTACGGTTGTAATAAAACAGGAGGACCATAAGAAAAGCTTTCTTTAAGGGATAAAAGAAGAATTGTTAAGATGGCAAATAATTCCTTGAAAAGCTTGGTTCAAATAAAAAAGGAACTTGAGCTGCCTGTGTCCTTTGCGACAATTTACCGGACAATTACACGCTGTGAACACCTGAAAAGTCAAAAATTGAGGTCCGTACCCCGACTTACATCCCGTTATAAAGACGCTCGGCTAAAGTTTGCCAGATTAAACGTTAATCGGAATCACAACGAGTTAAACTAAAAAGTCATTTCAAATCATCATTTTGTGCCATTTACGTTTGTTCTTTCTGTCTATTAAAGGTAATTTTGGTTTTTCAAAAGGAAATAATTGGTTCTTGATATAGCTTCCATGTACCGCCTACAAATTAAAGCCACAGTTCTTGAATATGACTTCCTGTAAAAATCTAGCCTTAATTTATTAAAACTCTCGGAAACGTCACTGACTCATGAAGTGATGTTAACAAACTGATGTGATGTGAATATGTGATACTCTTTTCCTTTTTCATACTTTACCTTGTGGCAAAGCGGGTTACAGGAGCTCTACGATGGATTAAGATTTTAACGTATGCATACATATGTAGGTATGCTAGGAAATTAGTTTCGAATGCATTGAACTAAGACATTTTTATTGCAGAAATTTTATTAAAATTGTCCAAAACTTGAGTAAACTACTTAATTTGTCAATGTATTTAGTCTTAGTATTTAAAATTGGTTTTCACACCAGGGTTACATTCAAGATTTAAGCTTTCGTTTATTTTGTGCAGATTTGAGTTTATTTGTTTACAGATGAGAATTTGGGGAAAAAATCAATTCCAATGCAAAGGGTTGCATTCTAATTTACCGTCTTATATAAGAAAAAAATTGTCGTTTCACAAAAAGACTTTTGAATAAAAACGGAGTCTAAATTTGACGATTTGTCTTATAGTTTCTTCTATAGCAACTTTTAGCTGCAGTGCCCAAGCATGGCTTAAAATAATGCTCCCGAGAATTCTCAAAAATTGCTGTGCCTCATGCATAAAATGGCTTATTTGAAAAATCTTGAAAGCAAAAATATAAATCTTGAATTATATGGTACATTGGCCTGACGTTGATTTTGTGTTAAAGCTTGACCTTAATACCTTTTCTACCATGTAAAATTAAAATTTAAACCTAATATTTTACTACAGGTTTTGCCTTATGGAGTTTATGATATTTTCATAATTTTATTTATAATGAATTATTTTTTGTGGGTGTATGGATATTTTGGCATTTACATATATGTTGAAGTTTCAATAAAAATAGATAGATATTTTAGGTTTATATCATATGTTGGCACATAAAACGAATATTAAGAACCTCAAATCTTTCGTATAATGTGATTATTTTGCAAGATTCTTAAGTTGTGTTACAATTGCACCATCCCAAGGAAGATTATCGTAACTCGACATAGGTTAGTTTTCAGATTTTTGTAAATATACATGTTTTATAATGCAGGGTGTTTCTGTCTAGGGGGTCCATAGAGCAGGAGGTGAGAGTATTCACCTATACGAACAAAAATTGTATGGAGGAGGGGGACGGGTCCACACCAAGTGATTGAAATATACAGGGTGATTAAGAAGTTAGTTTTTCATAAAACATCCTGAATCTTAAAAACTACAGAATATACGGTCGCTATGAAAAACTCATTGAACGTAGAAATTCACGGCCTTTTCAACGACAGCTCCGTTAGCCCCGTACTTCTCTCCTCTATAGAGTTCTGGTGGTCTTAATAAAAAACTTTCTTACCATTTTTTTTGATTTCATCATCTTTTTTTTACATAAAGGTGGTTAACATAACTCTTTCTTATAAAAACTGTAAACTTTAATTTAACCTATTTGATCTATGTGCTAACTGTAACCGTAAAAAAATCATTAGCTCTTAACATATTCTCAAAGCTAGTCTCAAACCAATTCTAAAAGATAATTTGTTCCCTTAGTGAGTGAAAACACGTTATTTAAACAAAATATTAGCTGATTTCGGTATGACCTGAATAAGATATGAGTTAATAACTGTTAACTGTCACAGATAGTGTAGTACGGTAAATTAAAGAGAAAACTCTGGACTTTCGTAATTTTGTAACAAAATTGTATATTGGAGTGCTTTTAAAAAATAAAGAAATAAAAAATTTAATAAACTGAAATTTTGAATTTGAAGCATCATAGCTCTGGAGAGGGGGATACGGGGGTGATTTAAAAATCTTAGGAAATACCTTAAGGTTCTACATATAATGCTGTCTTAAAATAGACATATGCCCTGTGATATAGGGTGTTTAATAATAAAAGAGCATAATTTACTAATCACCCCGTAACTCGGTAGGGTGACATTTCGGCCCTCCCCATGCCATACAATTTTTTACTTGTCTGGACGAGAGGAATCATTTGGAAAAATATAGTCATATTAGTCTGCGACACCCTGTATTTGGACGAATAAAGTTAATTCGCAAAACCTTTATTTTATCCAGCAGAGGATATATTGCTTTGCCACACGTGTTAATGGAATGCATAATGTTTTTTTTAGTGTGCGTGAACAACGTTTCACGTTTCCAGGAAGACGAAAGGTAACCGTACCGTAATGCAATGAACATGGCTTCACCAGTGCCTGATATGCCACATTTACCTCTAATGTAATTTTAAAGTAATTTTTTAAGGTTAAATTTTTAGATTATTTTAAGTGTAAAGATTTGTATATTTTAAACTGTTTAACGACGTCGGTTTGTGAAACATTTTATAAAACGCACAATGAGTTTGAGCAGCTAATCTTCAGAGGACAATTTGAATGTTGAACATTTTCATACCTGTGAATTTTATTTAAAAATGGGTTTATATAACTAATTCACATGCAAATAGCTGACGATGACTAGCTTAGGAAAGTTCTTATGCCACAAGTTAGGATCCTCGTAAGTTAAATCATCTCACACTGGTACGTTGTGACTATTTGTACTGAATTTTACTTTATAGCATGAAAACTAATTTAAATGCAGTAAAAAAGAAAAAAAAACACAAAAAGATTAATTCTGTATTAATTAAATATTTTACTGCCACAAAATCATTATTATGGCATAAAAATCTATTTTTGTTTCTGTTTACATTTTCAATTGAACTTGAAAGAACATCTTTTCACCTTATTGATCTTAATTATGGTAAAAGCTTTATAAAAAAAAAACATCTAAAATATTCCAAGCTTCCATTTTATACACAATTTCAGTAATTTATTGCTAAATTTATTAAGACATCAAAGATTTTCTTTTTTTTCTATATATTTTTCTATATGCAGAGTACATTTTAAAAACAGAGTCGCCATCACCACAATTTTCTCTCCATACAAAATGGCGGAACATGGTTCCGACCGAGAATACCTTGTGAACACCATCCATTCAATTCAATTTATTTGCTTTCTTATATACATATGATTTTGTTATTGCAAATGCAAATTATCTGCATAATTTAAAACGTAATTTTTTATTGACAAAGTTTCGATCAGACAGAAACTTGCTGATGCGCCTTCGGGAATTTTCGCTACACAGCAGAAAGCTGGCAGCACAGCCCATTCCATGTTTAAATTACCACTGAATATAGCACCAAATGTAAATCCTGTTTTCAAAATATTCAAATAGAGTGTGCTACCCCCAAAATTTATGTATCAATCCATCCTCATAGTTTCAGATGATAGTAGCATATCCGAATTTCTTGATCGTGCTACAGATGTGTCGTTCCGAGGAAACCGGATCCGAATCATCTAATTTCGACCCGATTCCACGGATCCATGCTGTGAGTTCAGCTGATTTGTTATGTTACTATATAATTAAGACAACATACCTTCCAATTAAAAATATAAACATGTAAACTTGTCGATTCCTTTTATCAGTAAGTATACAAAGCCTCGTTTTTACCAATTATAGCAAAAATTAAACGTAAACCTAAAGCTTCACCAACAATTAAAAAAAGGGGGATTTTTCGACTTGAATTTAAACAATTGATAAAGGATATGTGCACTTTTGTGTTCCATTATGCGTATAAGCTAAATTAACTAAGACCGGACCAATATTTGTGTTGTGCTCAAATCTGTTAGTGTAAAAGCACATTGCATTGAATGAGCAGTTGAATTATTCTAGGCGTGCAAATCTGTTAACAATTCTACACGTTGTCATTCATTTATCACTAAGTCTCCACGTGATAGCTTTTTCACTTTCATCTAATTTTTCTCTGAATTTTGCGCCCTTCGTTACTACCTTTTGAGCCAAGAGAGGTAATTTTGGCGTCACTCATTTACCTACACAAATTTTATATGACACCCACATTCTTATGCTTGTTATATGTTCTAAGGAGTGTACGAGTAAAATCAAACAAATTCCTATAAAATATTAAATAAATTGGTTTAAACTACAGCTCCACTAATCAGGCGCATATCCAGACCTTCAGCCTGGGGGGGTTCAGAACTAAAATGTTCGAGGGGAGAAAAAAATTCGGAAGGAGTGGCTTGTAATTTTTTTTTATCATATTCAAGTTAGATATCACAAAACCCAATTTTCGGTTTGATTTGGAAAACCTGTCGATAATATTATCCACATCAATGTCGATCTCAGAGTGGACAGACATTAAGAACTCATATCCAGATACTCTTTCTCGTGCAAAGATTGTAGACATAGATGTAATGCAACCGATTCTGTCAAGGCTGAAGTAAATAACTGAGAGTGAGAGCTTGCACCATGATTAACATTCAAAGGAATAGGAATAGGAAGTACATGAATGTCACTGACTATTTCTTTTGATTTGAACTTAACTGATCTTGCTTTCTTCTGAAAAAAGTTATCAATGGTCTTATCAGTCTTGCGTTTTCCACTTTAGCTACTATTTCTACCTCCATCGCTAACTAGTGTAGCAAGTTTATTCTTCTCCTATAAATTAAAAGTAAACAATAAGTTAAATTAAGCAACACTACTTTAATTAATACGAAAGTACAAGCAAAGCAACGGCAATTACCCCAGAAGAGATCGAATTGTTTTTAGTTTCAAAGTCTTGCCGTAAAAATTGGGAACAAACATTTTAGAATCGGTTTTAGTGGTATCAATCCAACTGATCGTTTTCAGCAACCAATAGTGTATAAAAATTCGAAAGAAAAATGTTAAGTAAATTTCTAAGAACAAAATGTTAGCTTGCCAACGCTCATAAATATCTTTAGCGACCCAGATCAGCTAAGGCACCTGCATCTTCTTAACTCTTTGGAATCATTGTCCGCCAACAATAGTGCATGAAAGTCTAAAGAAACATTTTCAGATCTTTCTAAGAAAACTGAATGCTTGTGCCCCTGTCCGAAAGAGTGAGCAATGCACCAATAATTCCTTTAGACCGTTGTTGGTGAATAGATATTCATTCAAATACTTAAGAACAATTTGCAAGTGTATTTCTAAGAAAAATTTAATGCTTCCCTATGAACGAAAAAATTTTGAACAACTCTTGAATCAGTGTCGCTATGAAAAATCAACGAGTGACTAGGGTTGTACTGCCAGATGGAAGAACCGTAAAACAAAATCTGTTAAGTCAAGGCTTAAATACAATTGCGACGGGCAACGACAAACGACGAAAAAATGCCGCTGTCAAACTTCTAAAAGCATAGCGTCTTATGCAAATGGCCAAATTTCGACAGGTGACGGTCAGCGGTGAACGAAGTTGGCGTCGGGATTGATCAATTTCTAATTTTGCCAAACGAATGAAATTGTTGTGGACATTTATTTTTGTCAAGGTTGTAAGACGTCGCTTCAATTTCAAACAATAAATTTTCATGACAAATTGATTGAGGACTTGCGAAATCATAGAATAATTTATGATATACAATAGAACCATTATAAACGAGTTGACAAAAGACCTCTGTGACCCTCTCCCTCCTAAATTTTATTCGCGCCTGCAACTAATAATGGATCTGTTCCGGTCATTCCTCATGATCTCATAACTAATAACGAGATAATGGGAGGCGTACAATTTTTGAAAGCACCGCACTTTCAATAAACATTTCCGGTTATATATGTATATCTACGTACTATGTAGTAAGTAGCAGCTTGTTTGCAGAGGTCATAAATATGTATGGGCCGAAATTGAAATCTTTCGCTTTTTATAAATATGCTTGTCCACCTATTTATAGATGAGTCCAATTTTCTGTTATTTCGCTTCAACTTGGAAACGAAACTGTTCCAAAAATCAGTGGAGACATATCAATTGAAAATACTAAACTCTACCGAAATATTAATAATTTTTAGAATATAGTCGGAAGAATTCATCCGGACATCTAATTTATTAATCTAATTATTTTAAATGGATTTCTAAACTTGTTTCAATAGCGTGCAATATTAATTTCGAAAAACAAAATCTTCGAAAACAATAATAAAACGAAACTGGTTATCCTTGAAAATGCAGTCCACTATTTATCCGGTTAAATTTTTAATTCCCTCATTCCACCAGGTCTACCTGTACAAGCTCTTACCAAGGTCTTCAATCAATTGAAGAATTACGAATGTGTCATTTATTTAAAACAGCACAAACTTGCATATTTTCCAAGAAATATTTTTGACAAAAATACAATTTCTGTGTTATAATAAAGATGAAAATTTAATAAATTTAATATATACAACTTAAAATATAAACAGTAAATACAAAATATATAGATACTAATCACGCATCCACTCAATCACAAAAGAAAGATGCATCGTCACTTTTCATTAGATTGAAAATATCTTTTGGTTCAGTTTCGAATTTTAGATGCGAAGCACCCCATTTTAGTTTAGTAGACTTCTCTCTGAGTAATTTTTATACCCCAGATGATGAAATCATAGGGATGCTAATATTTAATAAGTTACCTTTATATGTACAACTTGAGAATAATTTTAGGATATTTAAGAGAAAAAATCTTGAATTTGTCAAAATTACCTATTAAATTCGTAAACTAATGTTGAAGGTAAGGAAAAGGAGGAAAGCGAGCTAGACTTATAGTAAAATCATATGGCTTTTGTAATGAATAGCAGAAAATACTAAATAAATTCACTTACTTATTTACTAAGTTTATCATTCCGTTTGTAACGGATAGAAATAATGATGATTGTGAGATCTAGTCTCGAACGTAAGGAAGGGAGTGCCGGTTTCTGATGGACAACTCAGTTTTAAAATTCAAATATAAAACTTTTATTCAAAAATTCAATTTTACTTAACCTAATATCACAATTCAGTTTCAATATAAAATAATTCAATGTAAAGTTAACCTACAAACTAGTACAATTCACTATAAAATTCAACAAATTAAAAATTAAAGTTAAAAAAAATGATGCACCTCCTTGCTTGCTTTACTTCTGAAAAAAAGGAAGAAGAAGATCTGAGCAACTGTCATCAAATTAAATTTCAATATTTAGTACTTGCAAAATGCCTTGTTGGTGCATGAGGGCACAAGGAAATAATCAGACACTCAGATTTATTTCTGGTCCGAATTAAGGTACGTGTGGGCTCAAGGAAGTAAAAAACTTCTATGAAAAGATTCAGCCTCAGATTTGTCTCTGGTTAGACTTATGGTACGTGTGGGCACAAGGAAGTAAAAAACTCCTACGAAAAAATTCAGACTCAGATTTGTCTGACCAGAATTAGCTTCTGTGTAAAAGGATGTGAAGCTCAGGCTATCCCTGATCAGAATTATGTTCTGTATAAGAAGCTCAGGTTATCCCTGATCAGAATTATCTTCTGTATAATAAGAAATTCAGGTTATTCCTGACCAGAAATATCTTCTGTATGATGGAAAAGGAAATTCAGGTTATCACTGACCAGAATTATCTTCTGTATGATAGGAAATTCAGGTTATCCCTGACCAGAATTATCTTCTGTATGATAGGAAAGGAAATTCAGGTTATCCCTGACCAGAATTATCTTCTGTGGAAAAAGGTAGGAAGCACGATTCTTTTTACTCACATTAGCTCTGATACAGATCAACTCTGCCAAAAGAATGGTGCCATCTACTGAATTTCGTCGGCTTTATATATCCGCTGTAACCAGTTACGTTACGTTGGTGTTACCCTAGCAACGATTGATGCGATGTCTGAATGTACCACAGACAGCTGGCTGACGTAATGTCATTTGCTGTCATCACAAAATGTAATTATTAGGAGGTAAGTATGCTTTGCTGCATTTTTATTGATTTATCTATTTTATTAATTTATTTCGATTGCTTTTAGGTGAACTGCAGCTCCCAAGGGTTCTAGTGGATGTTTCCTGATTTATTTTGAGCTAATTTAGGCGAACATTTCTGATGGAAATGTGAAAATTATCAGATAAATATTTTTGTTTATGGTTTCAGAACTTGGTTCGTGTTTCTTTTATTTCATTTTAGGTAAATTGAACGTGAAGCTGGGAGTACATCGGAAGATTAATATGATGCTTTCTCTGCATTAAAGCTGACAGCAGAGCATTCAACGTGGGATTTCAACATATTTTGTGATATATGTGTGAGGACTGAACAATGATAGAGCAAAATGGATTGTACACCACGAATAATTTTAAAAGTTATTTTGATTTTTGTATGTTCGTCCGTCCGTTCGTCCGTCTGTCTGTCCGTCTGACTGTCCGTCCTCATGATAACTTGAAATCGCGTATACTTAGAGGTGAAATTTTGTATACGGTTTAAAAAAAAAGGAAATATAAGTTTAAAAATGTGATAAATCGAGTAACTTTTCCGTGGGGTTGCCATACGAAAATTTCGTTTTCACTACATATTTGTACCCTGCTTATGAACGCTTTAAAACAGAGATCTAAAATTTTATTCACGATCTTTTCATAGAAATAATAAATGTATTTTTATAGTTGGACTAAATTGTCAACCTTTTCTTGGTGTTGCCATATAAAATTTTTGGTTTTTTAGGTATACTGTGAAAATGATCAGTCCTAGACGTTTTTATTATAGTGAAAAGTTTTTCAGAATGTAAAATCCTATCAAATTGGTTATAAACACTTTTACTGTCCGACGAACCGTGCTAGATATATATGCGAAAAACAATTTCAAAAATGAAACTTGCACACATGGGTAACATACGAAATATGTAATTTCAGTAATTCTAGGGTATCATAAGAAGTGTTCTTACCAATTCTAGCTATTTTACTTGTTAATTATGTGCCCTTACTATAGTGGGTATTTTACTCGTTGACGGTGGTAATATTAAGAATTTTTATAGTGCCTGCAACTCAAACCTAATATTAACATATGTATTCCCCCAATTAACGTATTTTTGCAATAACATTCCTTCTTCAAATTTTATTATAAGCGATGTTTCGCCAACCACACTGGGGTTAAGTTATCAAACTGTGGAAAGAAAAAGACGGAAGAACTTCAATTCATTTGAACTCGTTTTCTTTCCATTAGTACAACTGGTGCGTGGGTCACGCCACAATAATTTACATTCTTTCAACTAGACGGCAGCTCCATCTAAAAAGGAAGTACTCGCACACCTCGAGACGCGATCTGCATAAGGAAATGTGTTGCATTAATGGCGCAGTATGAATATTAATGAGATGTAATACGGGGGACATAAATATTCCATTATTGCGACATTCAGGATAGACTCCTAGTTGGTATTACGCTTGTCCCTTTTCAACTTTAAAGCAAGTCGTCTAACTTTGCTGTACACTCCATCGGTGTATAACTCAATAAAACTCAGCTCAAAACAAATTGAATTCAGCCAAGAAAATTTGCTGAGCTAATATACTCTGTAATTTCCATTCCACTCAATTACGGGGACGGTTATCAAGAGGGCTTTGACTTCTGCAAGTTTTGTGTTAATCAACAACTCGCAGTCGACATGAATTCGAGCGTAAACTTCATAGAAGTGCCCCTAGGATAGCAGTTTAATAGAACTTTACTCTCCTCCTTTGTCGAATGGGTTGATTCTGAAATATGGGCAAACATCCGACCTATGTACTTTCAAAGGGCACTAGAAAAGTTAATGAGCAAAAATTGCTGCAAATTGCAATATTAATAATTGTTGAGCCAATTTTAATATAAATTGTATGAATACTGTACACATTTTATACATATATTAGTCTGTGATTGTCAAACATATTCATATACATATACCTGCATAGGTAAACAATGAGGTATGAATGCAGGATTCCATCGTTCTAGTTAAACGATGAAAATTTCCAGAATTATTGCAGGAGGCAATTAGTTCTGTAGCAATTGCAATAAAAATCGAATATGCACAAAATGGGAAGTAACATCAGCACAGTTAACTCTCTTTTCCACCAATATTTATTTGCGGTCAATAATACATTACGGAACAATGAAAGGGCTGATTCAATGCAATTGGGGTCGTTTCGACGGGGCATTTAAAAATATTTATCGGAACAATTTTTATCAGCTAGAACTACCTCTGTTCATGTCAAACCCAAGGAAAGCTTTTAAGCTCATTCCTCGTTGTCAGGTAGTTTATGCCTTTTTGTAGTGTTTTATTGCCTCGCCGCATTGAGGTAGTAAGCTCAGACTTGAAGCGAACGGTTTTTCCATAAGTTCCTAAAGCCATGTTGCCCTTTTATTTGGAAGTTTTATCCTGGAAATGGTTGCACGTGACTAAAGTAAATTCCGTCTAGAAAGTGATTTTTGTCGGAAGGACTTACATAGACCAAAAGAAGGTTTGTTTTTGGAGAAATTTCCCCAAAAATTTTATGAGATGCTGCAGAGCTATGCAATTTTGTATATACAACCAGTATGCAAGGACGTATACCTAGTTAAAATACGAAACAGGGAAACGGAGTTTGTACGTGACTTGAATTCAATGCACCAGGGGGGAATCTGTTACCAGTCTTTGTTCCAGACTTGTTTGTGAATTCGTTGAGAAATCCTACCGATGGTTGCACGCTTACTTACCTTTTTTCGCGGTTCAGTGATACAAACGCAATCATCGGAATGCATGTATTATGGATTACGTGGCTTTCAACTTAAAAAAAAAGCTTAATTTTTCCGAGTAGGAAACTTTGTAGGAATTTTAATAATATAAATAAAATAATAAGATATTATTAAATTACCTCTAAGATTTTCAATATAAAACAATGATTATAGCGTGTAAAACTGAAGGAGACTTTTCGTAGACTCGTTATTTCAGATTCTACCACTTTGAAATATTTTTCATGTACCTACCTACTTAACTGTGGAGTGTGGTGTTATTTCCTTATAGAAAAACTTTTACAGTAGTTCAGTCAAGAATTTTTAATTAGCCAAAAGCAATTTGCAAACTGTTATTCTGGGGAAAAAAAATATAATGAAATGCTTCTGCTATGACGAGTTATTGTTTCTCTATGCACTTTTGAAAATTGTTCTTGGTGCCGCATGCAAATCAAGTGCTATAAAAGCTACAATTTAAGTTTTTGTGATTTCTTTTCAGTTTTGATAGCACAGGAATCAACTTGGCTGAAATAAAGTCTTTAACTTTCGGATATCGACTGAAATTAAGTTTGTTATTGTTGGTATCGACCCCGGAAATGATTTACTAAGCTCACTTTATTGGATATCGACTGGAAACAATTTTTTATTACGTGTGACGAATAAAACAAGAATACCAAATTCGATCGAGTACCAAAAAATAAGCTTGTTAGTACTGTTGTTATGAAATAAGAAAATAATATTCATTAAAGTAATCAGACAAAAGTCCTATGTTATTAAGCTCATGAATTTACCTTGACCTTATTGCGTTAATCATGTGAGGTTTTCCAATAAGACACTTACATAAGTCTGTAATCAATATTTGTGGATCATTTCAATAAGTAACTCAAATTACCCCCTTATGAAATAAATGTAATTCAATGATAAGAATATATAATACAGGGTGTTTCCCACTAGGAGATCAATAGAGCGGGAGGCGATAGCACTCACCTAGACGAAGCAAAAATTCTGTGGCAGGGGGGGGGGGCATATAAACCGTTTAGGAGTTACAGGGTGATTAAGAAAAAAATACCCTGGATCTTTAAAACTACAAGGCCTACGGTCACATTTAAGAGCTCATTGTATGCAGAACTTCATGGCCTTTCCAAGATCGTACAGTTAAATGGATTGAACGCCCATACATAATATGAAAAGTTGCCTATCTGTACGTTTTCCCGCATGTCCGATTGTATGTCCTCACTATAGCTCGAGAACACGTTCACTTAGAAAGCTGAAATTTTACATGCTATATTTAAAAAAAAAATGTATTTCAATTCGAAAATGGCATAAATCAGGTAATTCCCTCGTAGGGTTGCCATACGATAATTTCGTTTATTACTACATATATATATTTGACGCTACCTGAGAACGCGTCGACGTAGAGAGTTGAAATTTTGTAGACGATGCTTTTGGTGTTTCTTGGTGTTCCCATACAAAAATTGAAATTTTTTACATATTCTGTGAAAACTATCACTTCTGGATGTTTCCATTGCACTAAAAAGTTCTTCAGAATATAAAATCCCACGAAATTGGTTATAATCATTTTTGCTGTCCAACGAACCGTTCTAGAAATCGAAAAACCACTTTAACATCAAACGTGCACATATGTGTGAACATATTAAATAGCATTCGGGCTTTCATCTCGTGACTTGCTTACTTCTTACTGCTTTTTAAGCAGGTCTTTTTCAATTCTCAATTCTGGCTTTTTCCTTATTAAAATTAATTTTCGTGGATTATAACGTGCACGCTGTAATTTCCGCGATAGCTTCTTTAGCTCGCATTGATTCCTATCATAAACCACTTTGCGTAGATTATAATATTTATTGTCTTGGATCTATCAGTAACGTAAATAAGTCTAGTAATTTCTTAAGATTCAATTTTCATAATGCTGATTTTGCTGAAATGAATTCACATTTAAATTTATTTGATTACGATTTATCAGTTCACAGTTTACATATTGCAAGAAACAGTTAATATAATTGTCCTTAAAGTTAAGTAACTCAGAAATCGACAGCCTAAGTGGGGGGAGTTCTGTCGATTTTCGAGATAACGGGACTTAAAGACATTTGGGTATATTTTTATAGATCACCCTGTAAGCTCTGAACGTTATACCCTCTGATGATGATTTAAAATTTATTAGATAGATACTCATCGGACCTTTTCAGTTGTCTACCGGTTTTCTTCCCTTCCTTGCAATTTTGAAATTACGGCTCAATAAATTTAAAAACTCAGGATGTTAACTCAGTTTCCTGTATTTCAATATCATTTTTATCAAAAACCACGTCATATATATATTGAAGACAAAAATTTTGGGTTGATGATGTTGTTTTTGATAAAAATAGTAGTTAAATCAAGAAAGCTGCCTTAATATTCCAAATGTTTACTTTGTTGAGCCATAATTTCAAAATCAAGTGAACGTTTTTGATCAGTTGTTTACAGATATTTTATTTTGACTTTTCTGTCTGCGCTCATCCTCTACCTTCTAGAGCAATTATTTTCAATTTCTGCATCTTTGACTACATTATGTACAATATTAAATCATTATACATCGCAATAATTCGATACTGAATATTGTTATGTCACCTTTTGTTTCAGGATATATTTTGCCATCTTTTAGCCATTTCAAGGAAGCCGAGTTGAGGTCTCACCATGCTATTTTCAAGCATACATGCGTAGCATGAGCATCCCTTTTTTTATCAGATGGAAAAATGTGGAACGTGGTTCACATATATGCAACAAGGTTTAGATAGCTTATATCTGCCATAAATACATATAACAGCAAAAAAAGTACGCAGAGATCCACATGGTGCCACAGTAGATCTAAATTGATCTTGTCAAGGAATCGCTGTAGAGAAAAAGTGTGAAAAAGAAAAGATGAAAAAAATCCGTATTGCATGTTGTATAAATTTTATTGTTTCCTTTTTCCTTTTGATGTCTTGTACCAAACAATATCTACCTTATAGTTTGAGCTTACAGTACTGTCTGCCATACGACGTAATTTCCCTCGACCTCGATATGAACTTTAGCGATATTCTCATTCAATCTTATGAGTTATGAGATTTTAAAATTCACTGAATTTTACTACGCACGATTCTAACGATTCTAAAAAGAAAAATCCGCTTGCAGCGAAGCACGTTTGCCCCGGTTTGTTGTAACTGTTACGCGATAATTAATTACTTTTATTTTCACTTAAGTAGGACAAAATAAATGTCCAAGGATAGGCTTTCTTTCCACTATTTTAATTTTTAATCCCCGCCCACCTCTTATTAGAGTGCAACAAATTATTCTTAGTTCAAACTAAAAATCCAAAACGTTTATTTATAATCACTGAATTTCCCAACCATCCTCATCCTGGTAATCTAGACTAGACTAGTTGTTCAACAATTTTCTGATAATTTCTCACCGTTTCTCTTAAAAAAATAATAATTTCAAAAACGTATATGCTGTCGCTGACACCTTACAACTATCCACAAACGATGAATGGCATCTTACAATTTTGATAATGAAAAAAAAATGGTTTTAGCATGAAAATAATAAAAAAAAAATAGGTTTATTTGATTCAGCCTTTTAAATGCGAGTATCAATCCTAATTTGTACATGAATGCCAAAACCATACGAAAAATCCTTCAAATTCTACGTGAGTCGAACACCAGAAGTTTTTGAAGTCATCCCCTCTTTCCCATAATAAATCTTCCGAGAGGTTTACCTCCACGTCAAATATCATAATTTTTTCAAGTGTTAGACATTTCAGGTAAGTTTAATGAGAGGAAAAGAAATGATGAGGTTGTCCTTGGGGAAAACCCATAAAAATATAACAGATATGAACATCAGAATATAAATGGTGTGAATATAAAAGTGGTGGATTTAGACGTTTGTTCTAGGGGGAACGATAACATGACGATTAGTGAATTAGAATTGGAAATAATAAAGAAATATGCTAGTAACAAAAAAAATGTTTTTGTTGTTGTTTTTTTCTTGTTTTATTACCAATGGACATCAAACAGCCTTTTCGAAAAAAATCTAATAGCAGACTGTTTTTCTTGGCTCTTTTGTTCATATTATACATATGTATAAAATGTAGAATTGTTTGCCTTGCGACAATATTTTCGTTAGCTAACGAAACTAGTTGATAGTAATTTTGACAGCTTCATTCATTGAAACATGTGATCCGATGATTTAATGATCGAAATAAATTTATTTCTCTTTTTAAAATTGAACTGCTTATCGGTACGGCGAAAATAATCTTTTTACACCATAATGGTGAAATCGTAGATTAGATTTGGATTTAGGTTTCTGGAGGGGTGTGCAGGCTCTGGCCTTGCATTCACTGCCACCCGAAAGATCTATTGTGAGTCAAATCATTCCCCTTCTAGGTTTAGATAGTTAATGAAGTCGAAGACCACTCTGGAACTTAGGGAGGTTCCACACTTAGTTTAGTGGAGGAAAGCATGTTCGAGGTGGAGTAGCCTACGCCTGGCCACTACATCGCAGTTGCAGAGTTGGTGCTCCGAGGTTTCCTGAGCATCCTCCCAGAAGCGGCAGGATGTAGTCTCAGTCAAGCCTATCTTATGTAGGAGACACCTTAAGAGGAGTCAGTTCCAAGATTTGTAAGTTTCAATGCGAATTTCTGGCAAACTATTTGTACCAGAATAATAATTAATATTTTAAATTAAAAGCTACGAAGGAGTTTTTTAAATCAAATTCCTGTTAGTAGGTATTCTCATTTCTTTAGACTGTGACAATTTTAGAAAAATAAAGCGTAGATCTAACAAATAACGTCAAGTTTTTCATTTTTAGTGGCGCTTTTTTTAATTATTTGGCTCTAATAGTAGGTACTTGTGTTTTCTCCCGATATTTCACTGACGAGAAATTGCAATATTTCGTTGAAGGTTGTGGAATTACAAAGCAAAATAATATTTTTAACAAATATGATAGGCGAGTTAATTCTCGTTACAAATATTCAATTTATTTGAACTGCAAATATTTATTTTTCGTCTTAAATTCTATAATTTTGACGCATGTTGGGTTTCTGGCTTTTACGCTAGATGTGTCTAATGTACTCTGTGGTCTAGGTCTAAGCTAATTTTATATGAATTTTCTCACTTTCAGGACACAAGCCTATACGTATAGTAATTTTTATTACCTACAAGCTCGCTGGTATCTAAATTGAAACTTTTGCTAAGTACTGACTCCTTTTAATGGGCAATGACCTGAGAAGAGCTCTGTGATTATTTTGAGTTCTATTCTCTTAAGCAGTAGGAGTAGGATTTGTTTAGTTTTTCCGCCAGAGGTATCGACAAACATTTTTGCCAGACGAAGTCCCTATAGTTATTTTTACCAATAGAGGGATTTTTGATTGTTCCCCCAGCTGTTTAAGGTAGCTCTGAGGTTATTTTTTGAGGTGCCACAAAATGGCTCTGGGCTGACAAAGAGAGTTTCCGCTCCTATTTTGGCTAGGCCGTCAGCAATTTCATTGCCTTTATGGCCCTCATGTCCAGATATGCACATGAGGATAACCTTGTTTCGTCGGGTATACTAAAATTATTTCATTTGTAATCCATAGGAATATTGATGGTAATTATTCCTACCATCCTTAATTCTATGGGTATTTGCAGTATCGTATATATGTCTGTCAAAAGGGGAGTTCTCCAAATGTTCAAAAATCATATAAGTTATATATACATACATATAACTATTACAATTTTTACTCCAATAAATACATTATTAGATTTAGAACATTTCTGATATGGGAAACAATTCTTTCGAGTTCGTGTTTTGTTATAGTTTTGTATTTTTTCCTAACCTCGAAATCAAAATAAAGCAACAAGTAATTAGCTCGTATTTCCCTAGATGTTAAATTTGTACTCAAGTCACTAGATTTTTCTAAGTGTAGAGGGAAGAGTTTTTGCCTTTTATTTTCAATTATGCCAGAAGAGAATTGTTTCTTTTGAATCCAAACTGAATAAAATTCGATCTCTACCAATTATTTTTTTATTTTTAATTCCAAAGTTTGAGCAGCTTGTCATACGAATCTGACCATGAGTAGTAATGATTTAACACTAAGCTTTGTCATTTTGTAAGATTGTCAAATATTAGAGTAAAGTAAATTTGTTTTCGTCACATTATATAAAAAATAATAATCATTGGGTGTAAAAAGATAAGAAATATGCAACTGAAATCGGGGACATTTTCAATGTCTTTTCGGTGAGATGCAAAATTCAGTATAATAACTATCAACAGTGGCTAAGATTGAGATATGGCGGGAGCCACAAAGCTGAAAAAGGGTAATGGTAAGCAGGCTAATGTTATTGAACCCATTTTGTAAATTATACTGTACACGGCATACTTCTTCCAACACATTAGGACCAGGGACCGTAAATAACTGTTATTTTTGGCAATCAAGTAAAAAAGTCGCATCAAGACAGAATGGTATACTTGAGACGTATGGTCAATAATTCCTAAAACAAAACTTTTAAGTCTCATAATAAGAGTTACAATCAAATTTTCATTTAAAAATAATTATAACTGTTACCGAAGACTTTTATTTATTTAACTCTTATGATAAGAGTCCCAAAAGAGTTTTATTTTTTCAAGTCTCATTATATGCGGATATCCGGATAAACTGAAATGCAAAATCAAATACCAAGATCTGAAACAATAAAAGTTCTCTATAACTACTATAAGTGACTGTAAAATATAAAAGTCCCGAAAAGACTGCTATCGAAAGATTGAAAATATAAAAGTCTTTTGAGACGTTTATCATGAGACTTAAATGAATAAAAGTCTCTGACTGAAATTTAAATATAAAAGTCTTCTAAGACAGAGTTATCTTGAGTCTAAATAATTAAAAGTCTTCTGGGTGTTTTATGAAGAGACTTTTAATAACTTGTAATAACTCTTAGCACTGAGGTTAAAGTATAAAATATATTTAAGACTGTTATTATCACACTTAAAAAACTAAAACTCCTTTGGGACTGTTATCGTAAGACTTTCAAAAATAAAAGTCTTCGGTAACAGTTATGACTGTGAAAAAAAAAATACATTTAATAAATAACTATTATATTATGATCCATAGTTTCATAACTCTTACACAGAACTTAAAAAAAAGGTTAAATTTTAACTAATATTTCAAGATTTTTTCAAAAACCCCCATAACAATTACGATCGCTAATTAGGGCTGTTCAGCTCGCGTAATAATGGCTTTTAAATTAATTTATATGAATTGCCAGCTTTTGGGTTTCCTTACTAATTTGTCCAAAATGAATTACATGAATTTTACGTACGTCAGACCTCTTGCATGAATTAACCCGAAGTCCTTAGCTACTTCAATATTTTTGCAGAGAAAATTGACAGTTGTCTACTTTTGGAATTTTGTAATTTCCTTAAAAGATTTTACAAAAAAATATATTTACCGCTATATGAACAATGATATGTTTTATGTGATATTATACGTCAGAATAGTAGAATTTATTTATGTGAACCTACAGAAAACTGACCAAATCAAAATACAAAGTAATCCGATGTGATCGACGCTTCTCGGCTTCAATATGACGGATCATGGTTAGTCTGTAGCAGTTGGAGGAAATCAGAAAATCAGAAAGTAGCTTATGATGTCCAGTTGTTTTAAGAAGTTTTTTGTTAACATATCAACACAACTAAATGTACATCCTTCACGCAGGATTCTCAGTGTTCCATCAGCCTATAGTCACAACAACAATGGTATCCAAAAGTTCTTTAAAGTCTTAGCTGGATTTTATTGAAAATAAATTTTATTCTAATAACAGGATATTTGGGGCTAGCATCCTATAAAATATACATACTTCCAAAAATATTTTCTTTTCATATTTTCAATATGGCTACGATAAATCTCAGATCGTCTTATCTTCTTTGATTTTTTTTATTGCGATTTATAAAGATGTTTGATTTCTTCATATCAGCCGAATCGCAAAGATATTATTTAAATAGAAATTCTTTGTGCCCCACCATTCAACTCTAAGAAACGATTTATTTCAATAAAAAGCATAAAAAACGTTAAATCCTTTTTGATCGACATACATCTTAGCACAACCATTACCTCAATCCTATGTAAGTATAAGTACATTCAACATATGTATACTTAAATACAAAAACAACACAAAACTATACTTTAAGAAAAGTATAATGCATTTCTCCTTTAAATTCATCTTCAAGGTGGGCCATCTTAAAACCGAGAAAAGGAATTCTCTACTCATCAGTTACGCCGACTTTATTGTGTCAAGTTGATTTATGGGAGCTCTTGTCGTATACAATTGAAACGGAGCAGAACAAGAAATTTTCATCCAGGAGAAATACCAGAAAACGGTACATTGAAGAAGTTTTCATACTAAAACTCCAGTAGGACCTGTCCTTGACATGAATTCATTGAATGCCTTGTATAGGATAAACGCATTAATAATTTCCCTTTTTCAATGAACCCTCCCAGTGTAACGCTCGTTTTTAATGCAATGCTATTAGAGGGTATCCTCCCTAAAGTGTATACAAAAAGAATTCCAGATTATCATCCTTAAATATTCACTGAATAAATGTGTAATGTAGATCAATGCGAAGTATGTATGTGGAAATAACAGTATATAGCTAGTATGAACGAACACAATGTCATGTTGCTATCTACATAATGTATATAAACTCTACGTTCTTTAGCTTCGATATGATAAGAGGAAAATGTCGCATTGTAAGCGTGAGGGGAATCCCGTCAAGCAGATCCTCTCAAATGAATGTAATGTAATGAGACGAAGTTGAAAGGAGATAGGATTTACTCAATAATGATAAGAGCATTGAAAACAAAGTGGGCACAAATGAGCTACCGGAAATTCCTCGTTTTAAGTTTCTTCTGTCTTTCTTTCTGTAGTCGAAAGCTTTGAATATTTATTTTAATTCAAAAATATTGTCGCTAAGCGGAGTTTTGAGAAAGTGTTAGAATATTTTATTTTCTGACACCTTAAGGTTTTCTATCATTTTTTCTTAATCTTGTAGAAGAACTGTACAAATACGATAGAACGGGTTCTATTCGGAGGAGTATCATTTATACGAGATCTTATTTCCAGATGAAATTTTATAGCGAATGGTTTTCTTTATCCGAAATAACGAAAGGGGACCATTTCAAATCAATTTAGAAATGGGTTCAGGTATTTATTGTATAGGTACCTTGCAAAATGGTAATAATAGCATTAGGAATGATGAATCACAAGATTAAAAATTTATGGTATATTTCTTTACGATACAATTATTACAATAATTACTTCAATTACAATATGAATGTGAAATGTATAGCCGCATTCTTAAATATTTGGTTTTTTATTCAGAATTATCGTTTTGTTATACACATGCTCCCATCTTATATAAACCCATCTAAATAATCTTCATAAAATGTAAAAGTATAGCCATCATTGGCTGATTTTGTACCAAGAAAAAGTATAGAAAGTATAGTTAACTACAAATGTAGTTTTGCAGTTTAGTCGGAGATATGAATTTTAGTCGTTTTGAATAAGCTGACAAAATTTCAGCCAAACCGATAATGTCGCTTGAGTTGTTAGGGATGTGTTCGACGCCCATATCTTACGAAATATTTCTATGAAAAGTTTTATAGGAAGCTGGACCTTATTTTGTCCCTGACTCTCGGGTTAACTCTGTCTTCTTGTCTTAAGCTCAAACTGGAGAATGATGATTTCAAACGACACAAAAGATCTACAGATGTTATCATCACGGACATTCCAGTGGCTGCAGGTGAGAATGTTTTAGCTATTGTTAAAAATGTAGCATCCATAGCACTGCATCAGCTTACACCATACTTTGAGGCTTTTCGTCTCAAATCAAATCATAACTAAAACACGGAATCCAACGGGGTCAATAAATATCATGCCTCCTCTGCCCTAGCTACATATTATTCTACGATTGTCATCACCACTTGAGTGCAAATCATTTCATGGACCGATAAAAATGCAAATCTGATTTTTGTCAGATAATCCTATACGCATCAGCGAGAGTCTAACGCCTAATAATAACCTGCTCCTGCTAAAGGCAATTGGCCTACGAAAAATGGGTAAAATATTTTCCACATTTACCAGAGATGGACGGATTTTTATTGTTCGTACTGAAGGTAATAAAGTGATACCTGTTACAGAGGCTAATCAACTCTAGTAGCTGCAATGTTTTGAACGGAGTAACTCAATTAATGATTTTTTTTCTGCTTCATTTCATTTTGTCTCAGTATAATTCTTTCATGTAACATAAAGCTCAGATTAACAAATTGCTTTGTATGTAGTATTGTACATTAGATTATTATTCTCTTCTTGATTTTTTTTTGTAGCTGTTCTATTTCTTTCTCTTAATTATCATTTGTTTTTAATAGGTATTATAATAATCACAGGTTGGTATGTGCATAATTGGTTTTACTTTTTCCGTACTGTGCTGGTGCCTATGGCGTTGCTGCGATTGGTGATTTAGTTTCGTCCTAGGACAGAATGCGGGCGCTCCTAAACATATTTACAAATCAAGCTAAAGGACTTAATATCTGTTTATTTAGTGCAAGAAGCTTAAATAATAAAACTCATGTTATACACCACATCCTTGAGGGTTCTAACATACATGTACTGCTAGTCTGTCAAACTTGGTTGAAAGATCGAGTTAGCTCCAATGTTATTTCTATTCCAGGTTATTCAGTGCGTAGAAATGATCGCTCCAATCATGCGGGCGGTATCGTTGCAGGATATTTCGACAAATATTTTAAGGCATCGATTGTCGCCAGATCCTCCTAAGGTGCAGTTTTTGAATTTATATGCGTTGAACTCGATACTGGGTTAGAGAAATGCTTGCTAGTTGCTGCATTTTCTTATGAAGTAGATGCTGAGTTTCATGTCGTAATTTCATTTTTAAGTCACAAGTATGTTAATATTGTCGTTTGTGGTGATCTAAATGTAGACAATTTGAGAGCTTATATCTCCTCTAATAGCTTAAATTATTAACTGCATATCTTGGATTTGAATGTTGTGAATCAGATACCTACTTACTTTAATTCAAATAATCCATCCCAACTGGACTATTTATTGGTCCCCAACACAGAAAAGGTTCTGTTTCAGAGCCAATTGACACTTTTGAGTAATTTTGATCATGATTTCTTGTATTTATCACATAACTTCAGACTAGGCTTACAGCTCTGTGCAAAGTTCTTTGATTTCCGTGATTATAATAATATTAACACTGACACATTATATAGTGATTGTGTGTGTTTATACGGCCATATTCCTGTGTTAATGATAAGGTTGAATAACTGAGTAATTTATTCTTACAACTTTATAATAGGCATGCATATGGAAATTATTTATTCACAACGTTGTCCTTGGATCACACGTGAGAAACATTTTCTTATTGCGGTATAAAAGGGTTCGGAATATGGTTACTACCAGAATTCGATCTGCAAAAAGAATATACTACAGTTCCAAATTAAACTCAGATTTATCCAGCAGTAATCTGTGGAATAATATTCGCAAGATGGACATTGTAGGCAGAGAAACGCCTCAGTGTGACGCTGATCCTAATACTTAGAATAAATTTTCATTGCTTTAACTCGCAGTGATTTATCCTTAGAAGAATTAAATGGCATTGAGAACGTTGACCGCTTCGCATTTCGTTGCAATGACTAAACTGAAATTCTCAATGCAATTTTTGCAGCTAAATCAATTGCAGTTGTTTATGACATGATACCACCGAGATTTATTAAGTTGATCATCCCGTATAATATACCAGTTTTGACGCATATATTTAACGTGTCCCTGACTAAATCTCAGTTTCCTGCTGCTTGGAAGAAAGCTGTTATTATTCCAATCCAAAAGAAATCAAATACTTCTGAAGTCAATGACCTCCGACCGATCAGTATTTAACCTTTTTTTGGTAAGGTTTTTGAAAAACACATCTTCTTGCAAGCCAACAAATTTAAAGACCAGCATTTTTTATTATCTTCCTGGCAATCTGGATATCTACGGGGATGTGGCTATAAAACTGTTCTATTAAAAGTTATTTCCGATATCAATGAAGCTCTCGACAATGATAAGGTAACCGTACTTGCACTTGTAGACTTTAGTAAAGCCTTCGATAGTGTGGACCGCATTCCCCTTCTTAATAAATTAAAGAGAAGTTTCGATTTCTCTTCCTCAGCTGTGAAGCTGTTCAGAAACTTCCTATCCTCCAGACATCGAGCTGTAAAATTAGATGACTCATTGTACACTTTCCGTCTTTCTATTGTGGCGTACCTCAGGGCTCCAACCTTGGACCATTTCATTTTAGTCTAATTATAATTGATCTATCTACAAAATGTAATTAAGGACTCCACCATTCATCTATATGCCGATGATGCACAATTATATCTGAGCCGCCCAATTGCACTACAGGAAGATTGCATATCCCGGCGAACTGATGACTTACAAAGAATCTACGAATGGTCTCTTGGAATCAAGTTGGTATTGAATCCAAGCAAATCTAATTCCATTCCAATATATAAAAGCAACATTCATGCTTCAAGACTACCCCCTGTTTTACTCAATAATACAACTTTACCATATCGTGACTCTATTAGTAATTTAGGAATAATATTAAATTCTAAAAAAAAAACACAAAATTCAAGAGTAACATAGTATATCAGTACCTCTCCTCAGCTTAGAGAGTAGCTTAGGTGTAATACTGAATAATAGAATGATATAAGGGAAGGTTGGACCTATGTATGTGCAAATGAATATGATAGGTTGCGTTTGATGACTAACTCTGCTTAAACCTTCGCAAAATTTGACTTGTTTCTCTTTATCGGGAGAAAGCCGTTGATTGTCGCATGTCCCTATTGACTCAGACCATTCCACTATCACGTGGGCATTGATTGCTCGGGTACTGGTATGTTGATTGGAAACTTTCCCACCTTCAATTATAAAAAAGCTAATTTTGATCTACTTAACTTTAATTTATCTTGTACTAACTGGTCATTTCTATTTAGCAATAATGATGTAGATAAACTTACAGAACAATTTTACAATTTCAATGATTGTATTCCATTGTCTAGTGTCAAGAATGGCTCTTCGTGTCCTCCTTGGTACGATGCTGAGTTTAGACGGTTGCGGAACTTAAGAAATAAGGCTTGGCGAAAGTTTTAGCTCTCTCAGTCTAATAATGAGTTAACGCAATTTTTTGAGGAGCGAATTTCGTAATGCTGTTTTGCATGGCTATGATACGTACCTGTTTAAGATGAGAAAAGTAATAAGATGGGATCCTAAGCAATTTTGGGGCTTTGTAAATAGCAAAATGGAATCTAATAATTTTCCCCTTCTGTTAGTATTTAATAATAATTCTAGTCATGATCCGTCTGTGATTTCTAATCTTTTTGCTGATTAACTTAGTGAATGATTTTTAACATATGACGCTCAAATAGATCTTGGTTGTTTTAACTAATTAACGACACCTAAAGTTGATATTTCATTCCTCACTATTGATCAGAAATTTGATGAAGACTCCATGTCCAAGCTGCACTCTGGTTATTCTGCTGGGCCTCTCATGGGATACCGCCTATTGTCTTAAAGAACTGCAGTAGAATGCTTTCTTACACTTTAAAATTTTTGTTTAATTTATCACTGCAGCTTGGTAAATTTCCTAAGTTATGGAAAGAGTTAGTTATTGTCCCAAACTTTTTAGGTCCTGTAAAAGGGAGCTTGTTACCAACTATCGTACTATTGTTAAATGGTCATGTATTCCAAAACTGTTTGGAGCTTCTTTATATGAGTTTTTGTATTTTCATTGCAGTGGAGCTTTTAATCCTCATCAGGTTGGTTTTATGAAGGGAAGGTCAACAAGAACAAATTTTGTTCCAGTTTACATCTACCTGTATCGAATCGTTTGAGTGTCGTTGCGAAACTCACTGTATTTATACAGACTTCAGCAAGGCTTTTGACAAGCTTCCTCACCCTGTTTTGTTATCTAAACTGAGATCTTTAGGTTTACCAATATGGTTTGGTTGTTGAACTGGTTATCATCCTACCTTAAGGACCGCAAACGTAGGATTCAATTCCGTTCTGCTCCCTCTGAAGAAATAACGGCTTACTCCGGTGTTTTACAGGGTAGTCACTTAGCGCCCCTTCTCTTCATATTATTCATAAATGATGTTCCTTATGTAGTTACCAAATCTGACTTGCTAATATACGCAGATAATATGAAACTATATAAATCTATCGACTTGTATTGCGACTGTATCAAATTACAGGATAACATGGACAGACTTATTGAATGGTGTGAAAAGAGTTATCTCATTTTAAACGTTGATAAATGTGGGGTAACCATTTTCTCTCGTAAGCGAGTCCCTTCGAATGTTTTCTATGCTATGAATGGGCTATTACTTTCGAAATTTGATAAAATATGTGACTTGGGGATACTGTTTGACTCGAAACTCACCTTTAACTTCCACATAGATCGCATGATTAATAGGGCAAACTCAATGTTAGGCTTTGTAAAGTGCTGTCAAAGGAATTAGATGATATCTATATTACTAAAGTTAATTTTACCACTCTTGTTAGAAGCATTTTGATATATGCCAGTCCTGTCTGGCCGTCCTCCTACAAAAATCACTCCGATGATCCGATCGTATTGAGAGCGTGAAAAGGAGATTCTTACTTTTTGGTCTAAAAGATCTCGAATGGAAGCATAGACTTCATCTTCCTCCTTACAAGGAAAGATTAAATTTAATACACCTTCCTAGTCTTAAGACTCGTGATATCAGCTTTGTATTTCAATTTGTGAAGGGTGACATCGACATGCCTTTGATGCTTGAGAAAATTAATTTCAATTCACGATCTCGTCACTTGAGATCTAATCACTTTATTTATATGTGTTCCCATCGCACCAACTATGGACGCTTTGAAACTATGTCTAGGATGTGCTGTACTTTTAGATTGGATTTCAATTCAATATTAATAAGACTCAATTAAGAAAAATGCGCGATAATTGTTCTGCACTTTAGCTTTAATTTAAGTATTGTGTCCTGGGACCATTGAACCTAGCGAAATAAATAAATAAATGAATAAATTAATGCACAAAGCCATGATGATGAGTGAACATGCAGCAGGCCAAGTTTGTTTTCTCTTTTTTATACTCTAGATGAATTCTCATAGGGTATACTAAGTTTATCATGTCATTTCTAATGTATAGAAACAATGTTGTGAGTTGTGACACCCATGCATAATACAAAAGTTATTTTGATTTTTTTGTGTCCGTCTCTCTGTACAAATGTAAATTCAAAAATGGACTAAATCGGGCATCCCCTTCTTAGTGTTACCATACAAAACCTTAGTTTTTCATTTTATTTCTTATACCATTTATGTATCTTTCTCTTGTTCATTATTGCTTTTCTTTTCCTTTCTGTTTTTGCTTAATACAGTTATTATTATTATTACATATTCGTTTTTTCTTGATTCAATTTGATTTTTAATTTTATTTCAGTTTTATTAAGAATAGTTTTTTAAAGTACCTACTATGAACAAATAAATTAATTGAATTAAAGTGAATTTGATTGAATATCTATTTACCTACTTATACTGAACATGTTGTCTTATTATTTCTCCAATAAAATAGTTTTTAACCCTGTAATACTATCCCGTTTCAACATTCGCTTATTGGTAACCCTGAGTAAACATTACTCACACACCAATAAATTATAAACAAAAGAGCTGAAATATTTTAGCGGAATACAATAACAGAAAAATGAAAGAATAGCATTCCCCCAAGAATAATTTAAAATTTATTTAAAGAAACTTTAATAAATAAAGTAAGGATAATTAGAAATTAAAGAATCATATTTTGTACACTTTGTAAATTTCTTTTGTTTTTAATAGATTTTATACTACAACTTTGGGTTACCGGCCAATGAGGAGCATGAGGAATGAGAGGGCTGACCTGCTCGGAAGGCTCTCTCTCCCTTAAACTAACAATCACGCTTCAGGCAAAGCACTTAAGAAGTGGGGGCGCTGTGGTCATATGTCGTAAAGAGCAGTGCAGCCTTCAAGCAGAAAGTGAGTAAAATTTACTCACGGGTAACATTCCAGAATTAACAATAATTCCAAAAAATGTGAAATTTTTGTGGAATCAACGATCAGTAAAAAAATGCAAAACTTTCGATTTTAGGATTGGCCCCTTCGCCGTTTCACCTCTATGTTATTGAATTTGTCCAAAAGATTTGTTTAACTGATTATTTCTTATATTACAATAATTGTGATTAGCTATTGCTTGTATGACGTTTGGGCTCTGATATTTCTCGGGTTGTGTTATTGTTGCACAAGTAGTGCTTTATTAATAGAAGAGTATTAGCCTCAGATTGGCTCTTCTTTTTTTGAGTGGCTACGTCTATCTATTCTGTAATAAGCCCTATGTATTGTGTCTATGTCTAATCAAATCCACATAAATCAGTACTGATAAAATTACGCGTATGTTAGTTACTAAGTACCCAGCAAACATCGGGAGTTGCATTACGTTCCGAGAAGATTTATGAAGAAGAATCACAGAATATTTTTACGATATATTCGAGGTTAGGCAAATAAGATTGTTCCTTAGCAGATTTTTATCGAATAAAAAGCGGTCTATTAACCATTAATAATTATTTTACCACTTTATTAGCTTAATTGTAAGTTTGTCTGTTTTTCAGTTGGTGAATTCATTTGATCATCTGATTGCTTATCTGAAATATTTTTGTTCTGCCAAAAATTCTTCATCTTTGTTTGAAATACTCAAATAACTCAAATGCTAGTCAATGGTTGTTCCTATGAGTTTTGTACTGTTTCAACTTCAGAAGCCTTTTGGAAAATTCAAAAATTCAAAAAACCTGACAGCTAAACTATCGAACAGTTATATCTATGTGTACAAAAAAAAACTATCACGAAATACGACTTCGAAGAACTAAGAGAGGAAGCATAGGTTTTGCTAGTAACTAGACGAACTATCAGTAGCTCTAGTAAACAACAAATTCCATCAAAACGCATTCTATTTAAATTCAGAGAGATATCAAACGATACTTTGATGTTACTGGATCAAACATATTTTCTTAGATCAGTAGACGTGAACGTAAGAATACTAATCTCTGGGAGTAAGGCGTCAGCCATACTTTATTTCTACAACAAATGGATCAGATTGGGATGGTGATTACTTGACTTCAGTCTTTCAATGGCCTGTTTTTGCTATTATTCCTGCACACAAGCAAGGGTAAACGCCACAAATACACTCTTCCTTAAAAAAAAAGTTTAATGCCTTTGATACTTGGGGATCTATATTGGAGCAACTGACACATAATAAAAGTACACAAATTACCCCAAGGTTTATATCTTATTTTATATCTTATATGATTAATTCCAAGAAAGAAATTAAATTTTGGCAATTTTCTGGACAGACAAGAAATGATAATGTAAAAAAGTTGGATGCAATAATTTCACCTTGAGGCTTTGTCAACAATATTTCTAAATACCTATAGATATTTTATTGCTTGTATGTGTTTCTTAAGTATTTATTAAATTGAAATCAGGAAGTCGTTTGTCTGCACATTCTACGGAATGCCTACATTAAACGGCTCTACAACGTTTATCGTCCAGTCCACTCATCACACTATTTTTGATATTTCTGTAATATAAATCGCAAGAAGTCGTTTCTCAGCCGTAACCTTTTGTCATGTCCTTCTCTTTCTTTCTGAGGTCAGCAAAATTTTTGCCATCAAAAAGAAGACATGCATAACCTATCTTCTGGAGCAATTAATAATTCTTGAATTTTAATATAAGAGAAATAGGCATCTACACCACATCATACACACAGCCAGACATACGGCTATCCTTTTGAGTTCAGGCATTAAGCATGTACAGATATCGGAAGAGACGAACGGCTATAAAACATGCGAAAAAGTCACGTACTCAACGGCAGGAACTGCATGGTGGCCTGAGAGGGTGCAAGGATTCCTGCTACAAGGACGGATGAAAAACGCATAGCAATATTTCAAAATGTTGCATCAATCCTTCCATTACAAGCTTGAGTTCAGCTCTATGCGACTGTGAGCGAATATATGCGCATATCGTAAATGATTTATGCCCTTAATATGTGGACTTCGGTCGTAAATATGTCCGGTCTAGAAGTTGAGAAAAACATTCTGAGTAGACACCTATGCTGGTGGAAAGACCAGTGAGGTTTGTATGGGTAACTTTCATCCAGAACGAAAGAGCTGTTGACATTTCAGGCTGGTGTTTTTCACTGCAGCATAAATGAAGAAAAACTAGCCACTGCCACCGTAAAAATGTATTTTCATTGTAACATTTCAGAAATGCTTGGAGAAAAATTCAATTACTGCACTCATAGTCCCATTTAGGACATTGAATGCATCAAAATTTGTATTGTTTCGTTGAAATAGTATAGTTTACTTTTCTATGTGAAATCCCATCTGGCAATGTATGCATATCTGAATAAAACTCTTGCGATAGATACTGGTATACTGTGGTCGCTGCGTTGGTTTCATTAGAATACCCAATTTTTCATCAAAAGGAAATTTAAGACCCCACAATGATGATTTAAATTTATTAGAAATAATATAACGGTCAGAAACTTTCAAAGATCCATAAGGTTTTTTTCTCGTCTCTGTATTCCCTCTGTCTTAAAAACAGGACTACAAAAATTCGAAGTTTAGGGTTTCAAATTCACTTTTTCATTGAACGATTTTTTAAAAATAAGCAGATCAACAGCAGCTTTTCATTTCGAACAGTGGTGTAGCGAAAAATTTCATCATCTACCAAATAATATACAGAATGAGCCAAAAAAGTACGAAGTCCAATTAAATTGGTAACGCGTCGCTCGAACATAAAACGAACGATGCCTCGATTTGATGACGTAAGGGTAAGCTAGCAACGCCTCGCTCCAATATAAAATCAACGATTTAAAACGAACAAAGTTTTCTTCATAACATAGAGTAACTGCTGAAATTCCATAAAGGTTCCAGCAGTTCTAGAATGTAGCCGAAAAATAGGCTTTCCTAAAGCCTGCAATATTGGGGGTCGAGGATGAAGAATACAACTTTGACCATGATATTGACCGTTGTTATCGTCAGTTCGGTTCGGAGACTGTGTGCCTTTCATTGAAGTTTTGTGCACTTTTGTTCATTTGGTACATTGCATGAACTTTTCTTAGATTTTTGCAACATTCGTGGCTTATGAAGTAATTATTTCTCGGTGTATTGCCACTTGTCCTCTTTTAAACCGGCAGTTTTGATTCTGTGTGAAACCAAGGTTACCTACTTCAGATGCTGATATTAATCAGTTTCGCATATCGGGTTATCATTTTCTGCCACTATTTTCTCCTCAGTCGGGAATCAATGTGTACATTCGTAATGATGTGCCTTTCTGCATTGTATGCGAATTCGCTTCAACTAATCCTGAGTTTAATGACGTCTGAATTAGAGTTAAACTTCATAAATACATCATTTATTTTTGTTTTTAATACCGCAGCCCCAAATATATCTGACGCTGACACTGAATGCTCGTTTGATTCTTTATCCTGCAATATAGATAATATTTTAACCAAATCCCCTACTTTTGAAATCGTTATTGCTGGTGAACTCAATGGCCATAACATGCAGTGGCTCAGACATTCTTCATCCACAAGTCCAGCGGGAAGACATGTTGAACTATTTAGTTCAAAGTCCAACTCGTTTGCTTTATATAATTGCACATAGTGCTAATCTATTAGATCTGTTCCTAACATCTTATCCTGACAAGTACTTAACGAACGTCAGTTTTATCTCCTATTGTCTCTTTTCGGCTCAATTCTCCATATCATCACTGAAACCCGCCAGCCCCCTTCGTAAAAAACGACAGGTGTGTTACTATGATCAAGCTGATTGGGCTTCATTACATAAATTCATCAGAGAGTTAAACTGGTCTGACTGCTTTTCCTCGAGAGATGTTGAGTACTGCTCTGAATCCATTATCAACATCTTATGGTTCAGGATGCGCAGCTTCATTCCGCACAAATTGAAAAATATTAAACCTAACCTCACATCTTGGTTTAACAATGACTGTTATACACCCATAAAAAAAAAGGAACCTGCATTTTAAGCATATAAACTGTGACATTCAGCGAAATTTAGACAGATCTATAGAGAGGCACACAACACATGTAAAGTCTATTATTCAGCGAGCGAAATTCCAATTCGACCAAAGCATTAGACCGAAAATCTGTACTAGTCTAAAGGGTAGAAGGAGTTTCTGGTCTCTTGTTAAAAAAAAGTCATGAACCGTTTCACCAGTTCTTCGGGATGTGTGCACGGAATTATTGGACAAAGTCAATTTGCTTGCAGCTAAGTTTGCTGTGAATACTTTCTTACAACCTTCTTCGCACCCTCGTTCTTCTCCACCGACATGCAACTACAGTCAAAGACTGTTGCATCTCCGCACAAGGGAGGTTTCGAAAGTGCTCGCAAGTCTCAAGGTTGGTAAGGGCTCTGGGCCTAATAGTATCTCGCCCCTAGTACTCAAGTTCTGCGCCTCTTCTTTAGCTAAACCTCTTCGCAAACTATTTCACCTATCCTATTCGGCAGGTGTCTTTCCTTCCGGATGGAAACTTGAACATGTTCCCTTAAATTATAGATCAATTACCCTTACCCCGTTCGGAACTGGATGCGTTTAGCAAAATTAAGATTTTGAGATGCGTTCATTTATATTGTTCAACGTTTATCGTTATCATAATTATGTTTACTTGATAGATTAAAAATATCAGAAAATAAACAATGCCGTAGAAAATATCAAAGTTACTTAAAAAAAATGGCAGAAAACCTAATTGAGACGGTAGAATGACATGGTATTCGGTATGCGGCAGATAAAATACCAGGAAATACTAGGATTAATAAGGACTTTTATTGTCAGTCTCCCTAAATATGGTCACTCTCCCTGAGGATAGCTTGAATGATGCAAAAAAATTGGGCAAGGCTTGCAAATCCGTGCGGGCATTTGATGTCGTTGTCGGTAATTAATCACAACTTCTTTTTCACTGTTTACATTGAGCCTGTTTAGATGGGTCAGTATGCTGCCTCTGCCATATGAAACTTGGTGGTACGATGATGGTTGGAGGCAGGAAAGAAGGGCAAGGGCAGGCAGCTCAGGCAGTACTTGGGGCAGTACGTATTTTTATTTGTTATTATGAGTAATGTGATCATTCTAGCTTCAAGCATTGAAGTAGTGTTGTTCTTACTTTACGTAATCTGACGATATATTTGTTCCACCAACTGTAAGGTAGAAAGGGCAGCAAGTTGAGTGATAAAGAGCATTTTGAGGTACTTCAAAACGTACCTCATACTGTGCCGTCTAAACTGTCCAAAATAGTCTGGAAGATAAATTTAGTAAATTTAGTAAAAGTGGAAATTGTATATGACAAGATAAAATGAAAATAATATATAAATGTGGGTTTAGCTTCAAGGCACCATTTAAAAAAAATTCGTACCACCGTACCATATAAATTAGATTGTACCAAAATGGTACATTTGTGCCATACGATTATCTATACAAAAAATCTTATATTGGCATAAATTCAAAAGATATAGAATTATTCCAAAAAAACGAAGTGAACATCTTATACTCCCCGCTCCCCGCACTATCAAGATTGTTAGGATTTATCCATGAGTTGTATGTCTCGCTTGGATCTATCTACTTCTGACCAGTCAGCAATTAATCGTAGCACACCCTGTGTTGGTAGAAATCTGTCATGCTTAGCCGAGTTGATAAACGTGTAGCTCCAAGCACTTCTGTCATCATTCTAGCTACGGGCAGCTGTTTTTGACAATGGACAGTCGTAGAAGGTTGAGTCAATCTTTTGCTACATGGGACAAAATCTATTGTGTACAACAAAATTATCAAATTATTTGATAGATAGCAAAAATATTCTTGGGATTCTGGCGAATTTTTCTGGGAAAAACGTAATTACAGTTTGAAAACATTTCAACGTGTAAAGGCAGAAACTTACAATATATATCTACATTTCTTTTAAATTGGCATGAGCATGCCATAATTTATGTCATTCAATGTACCTACTACTACCACTACTACTACTACTACTACTACTACTACTACTACTACTACTACTACTACTACTACTACTACTACTACTACTACTACTACTACTACTACTACTACTACTACTACTACTACTACTACTACTAGTACTACTACTACTACTACATCTCAATTTGCTCATACCTATAATTCCATTCTGTGGTATTGAATTAAAATTGAAAAATGAATTTTTCTCATCAAACTTTCTGTTTTTTGTGAAGAACTCTTCTAGTCTTGACACTTAGCATGTCGGAATAATACCAGAAAAGTGCTAATTTTATGAAAATTACTTGAACAGTAAATCCACAGTAATTGCTTTGAAAAAGAGTTCTAAATAAAGTGACATGATTCATTCAGATAGCATCTAATATATCTTAATTGATAATTAAAATGTGATAAATAAGAATTTTGTCCACTTAAATCTATCGCATTTTGTTGTATATCTCCTCCGGCTGGATTAAGTGGCCCTTTTTCCGGTTTGCGGTAAGTGGATAGCACTTCAGTTAACACCCTTAACAAGAATTCTCCCATCAGCGAGGGAAGTAGCAAAAACAAATAAATAAATCAGAGTGTTAATTATCCAACCACAGCCGATTAATTCCCTCAAGTTGTTTCCATTTGCGCCTCTATCTGACCTGAAATAGTAACTCGAGAGGAAGTGAGGTACAACTTGTAAATATTTTATCGTTCAGTTGGAATTAACTACATATTTCGTAGATTTTTCTTTTTCTTTCTTTAGACCAGAAAGTATAGCAGCAAAACGTAGGAGTAAAGCCATGGTCCGGGCAAAATGAATCCCGGATAAGGAGAAAAAATTGCTCTTACATATCTTCGGGTCTTGGAGTAACGTGTATCTTTTGGCTACTGTTGATAGCCTTTTTTAATTGTGTTCGCTTTTCTTCAGGGATTCCTTGATGAGAATTTCTTTCAGAGATCAATATCAAAATTAATGGCCCAAGAATTTCTGTTCGGATTCTATGTTCTGTGGTCATTTTTTAAGGAGCAAACGTATACAATATCATCATAAATCTCTGTGGGGTTTTGCGTATAATTTTATTTAATGGCTATACAATTAGTGGACTATTAAAAAAATTGATGTTGTTATGCCTGCGGTGCAGTAAAAGTAATGAATTAAATTCGAAAAATGTTGGGGGATATTACCGTCACAGGTAAAGCGTAATATATGGGTCACAGCAGGAAGTTAAAAAAAACGGAAAAAAGTCCTTTTGCCGTAATATTTAAAAATTTATCACGGTTCGCTTGAACGCTTTGTTTTTAGCTTTATACATTTTGTGGCATTATTTCAAGCATTCTTGGTTGATGCAATGTTAAATGTGTAACCACAGTCATTGGTATAATGATTGCTTTATGTCTTACAACCTTGAATCCTTGATTGCTAAAGGAAATGCAGTATATGACTTGCCGTAGGTTATTATAAATAACTTATTTATTCCCGATATCGTTGGCAATAACGGTTATGTAATCAATATCATATTGTTAAAAATTCTATTTACTGCATTTTATCCATGTTCGTTCTGAAAATCGGATAACGCTGTAATTTATTGCAAAATTTTAAACAAAAATTCGTAACCCATATTTTAAGTACAAATTATTGAATGAGAAACTGAAGTATACGATATGGCTCCATGCCGCATGCGGAATTAACTTCTTGGGTGGCCAGATATGACATATAAGCGACAAAACAAATATAAATTTTTGTCATTATATGACAAATATGGTTTGGTCAGGGCTGACGCCAATTGTCAGATAATATGTCACATAAATAGTATTTAAGATTGTCAGAGAACTGTTAATAATTTCGGTGATATTTGGTTTACTCAAATTATTGATAATACCGCGTGATAATTGATCCACATTTGTGACATTTAAATGTTATCATTTTGTCAAACTGTAATAAATAGTTAATTAAAACAGAAGTGGTAAAAATATACACGAATTTTTGAAATTTTTTTATTTATTTCTGAAAATTTTATCTGGTCTAGTGCAACGTACTCAGCAATATCTTTATTGCGGATATTTTTACGATAACTGAATACATGGAAAAATAAAAACAATTGAAACTGGAATTATCAGAGGAATTAATAATATCTATACTTTTTACAGAGAAAAAATGTTTCTTCTTCTTTTCAATGGTGATGGCAAATGTTAATAAGACGACGGATGCCATTTTCAATACTTTTCCCTTCGATTAATTTTCTACACAATCAATTGTATGTTATTCAAGCAAAATATTACTAGTACGATTTTATAGTATTTCAGATTTTATTGTGTAAAGCGATAAATATACAATATCAACAATTTCAAATAATATTATAATGGATTCTCAAAATATAAGATAATTGGTAGGTTTCTATGAGTTTTATTATTTCATTTGAGTTTGCGTAAGAAAATTCAATATGTCTAATTTTCTGGATATCTGGATCAGTTATATACCTCCATCCTCTTCACTTGCGATTTACAAGGAGAAACATACTCAATCTTACAAGTTTGTTCGAAAATATCAAGGATCACCTCATATGCTATAAGGGTGACTACAATTTAAGTTATTTACGTTGGACCTGGAATAATGATGTCGCGATGCTAATACCTACTAATGTGTCTTTTAAAGCAGAAGGTTTTATTATGGATATTTTATTAGGATTTCATTCAACTCAATTAAATTAAATTAATATCTAATATTTTTTGCAAAATTGTAGTTTTGATATTCGTTATCCCTGACTTAATAATTTTCATTATAATGCCATTAGTTTTAATATCACTCCTTATTATTTTGCTACTTCACAGAGTTCTACCAATAAAATTTAATTTAATTTAAACACATTTAATTATCTAGTTCTTAACAATTTTTTCTCCAACATAGATAAATTGGTCTTTTTTGGAATATTATAATCTGCTGAGAGTATGCCACAAGTTTCTTGACGTTGTTTGTTTTGTTTGTTGCTAAAAAATCTAAATGTTTGTAATAAACACTTAAAATGGTTTGTAAACGTTCTTTTAATATTGAAAAAAAGAAAAGGAAAAGAAAAGACACACAAGCAATATCGGGCAGCGCTGATGAGGTGTGGTTTCACAGACTTAGATAGGAGTACGAGGTCCAGCATAGATAGATATCTGCATGGTCAATACGTGTGTTCAATTGGAAACAGCATTAGTTCTAATAGTAAAGCCTGTTGGTACATTATAAAATCCAAGCATACGACTTCTCATTTTTCTAAGGTTTTAAATTAAGGTTTTAATAAGTCGTTCGATTTCTGCAATGTTTTTACATACTACTTCAAATCTGTTTATAGTAACAAATCTTTCGATGAATCGGACCAAGAATATCCCTGTTCAGTCCACCTACATGATGATGATCCTTCGTTGCAAAACTCCATCCACAATATTACTGAAACCTTAACGAGACGAAATATTTGCTCCCAAAAAAGGCTAAAGGAACTCAGAAAGAATTCACGCATAAAAAAATAAAGCAATAAAAAAGTACACATCTAATGTCAGGAGCTTTCTCCCTTTGGTCCAGCAAAATTATTATTATTTTTAACGAAATCATATAAAAATATCATCAACTTACCTAAATCTCACTTCCCTCCGATTATTTACGCATTTTGACTAATCAAATTGTCATGACACAGTCAGCCGCAGCAGAAAATCTTTCTTGGCTCATATTTTTCCTCTCCGTCATTATAGAACATTTAATTCTATATTTCAGAGATTAATCTGAAAATTTCTTATCATCTCTACATACCTGCCGCAGAGATTAATCGGCAACTCTCCTGCCCACACCTAAGCAGAAGATTATTTCTGCCGCAGAGACTAATCTGCAACTCTTCTTTCCCCAAACAAGAGAATAATTCTGATGCAGAGATTAATCTACGTTGCTTCGTTATAGAAGCAAATTGTTACCTTTCTGCGTACACGAAGAATAATTCTATCTAATTATTTTTCTATAGAAACAATTTCCTGCCTTTTTGCACACACACTTCATCACCAAAGATTTACCTCACACATTTATTCGTTCTGCAGTAGATATATTTTATTCTTCTTCTTCTTTTCAGAAGTGAAAATCGACAAGTTGAAATCTGCGGTCGTCACTGAAATATTGAATTGTTTTTTTTTTTGATTTTTACATTGAATTTTTTGATTATTTATTATCTATCTTTTGTTTTCTTATTTTACTAGAATGTTTTACTAGTAGTTTTAAGTTTCTTTTGAATTATATTCTGTGATAATAGTGTAAGCATATTATTGAATACAAAATTTTATATTTGAAGTGAAAAGACTGAGTTGTTCGTTTTAACCGGCTCCCATCTCCTACCTTCGAGACTAGATCTCAAAATCCACTTAACACTGATACATCCCCTTTGGGAGTTGATCATTTATTGATAAATGCTGATGATATCTTAGGGTCTCAATGATCTTATTCCATTACAAGGCCAGTTTTAAGGTTTCCTTAAGTACTGGTATTTTCTTTGATGAGTTAAAAATATTATATATCACTCCTATATTTAAATCAGATGCCAAACTACTTTAGAGAATTACAGAATAGTCTCGTCTCTGTAATGAAAGTCGCACCAAAATTACTTAATATAGTTAATTTTAACGTTAGTTATCTAGTTAAGGAATTTATAATCCCTTAGGAACATGTATTTATTACGGAGAGGTCATGTGTAACTAATCTTATATTATTTTAGAACTATACTAGAAGTGGTTTTGAAAATCGTGTTCAAGTTGATACTATTTATACAGATTTTTCGAATGCATTTGATAATGCTCAGCATTATTCTTCTCATTCATAAATTGAAAATTATATGCTTCCAGTCCTCTTTTTTAAGGCTAGACTCTGCCCTTTTTATATAATCGCAAACGATATGCAAATATCGGCAATATTATATCTGATGTAATAACGGTCACCTCGGGTGTTCCTCAGGGCAGTCACTTAGCTCCTCTATTGTTTCTGCTTTTCATTGATGATATACCAACTTGCTATGTTTTTGCCAAAGGGCGAATATTTGCGGATGATTTATAACTATTCATTAAAATAAACTCTCTAAATGATTGCTAACTACTGCAGAATGATCACAATATTCTCTTTGATTGGTGCACTAAAAATAATTTACATCTTAACATATAAAAATGTAAAATTGCTATTTTCTTCGGATGTCTTGTCCTATGTTTTTTTTTATTATAAAATTAATTACTCTAACAAATGATATTAAGGATTTAGGTGTTATTTTTGACACTAAATTGGCGTTTCCTTACACATTAATACTATTACGAGACTTAATTTAAGTTTCCTAAAGCGGAAGACATTATACTTTTCGCTCGTGAGATTTATTCTCGAATATGCATCCATTGTCTGGTGTCCATATTATAACGTCGTATTGCATCCATTCAAAAACCATTTACAACATTTTTTTTATGGAAAATAAATTACCAATATAACAATTCACATACAACATACATTGTGAGATGTAAATTGCTTGGTCTGTCAAGTCTGAAACTTTGTCGTGATGCTTTTCGTGCTTTATTTGTGAAAGATATACTTTCGTTTAAAATAAAATCATCCGAATTGCTTTTATTAATTAATATTTATGCTCTTGAAAGACCGACATGTCCAAAGGATCTGTTGTATGTTCGTCAGCATAGAACCAGTTATGATTATCATGGATAGATATCAAATTGTGTATAAGTACAATTCACTTCTAGATGCTTTTGTATGTCTGGAGAATAATTTCAAAGTAAGGTTTTCGAAAATGATTTGTCTTTACGTAATTATTAGATTTTTTATGAGAATCAATTGTATTTGTTAAAAGTGAATTAAAGCAATAATAAACAATTTTTGTTTACGTAATAATGCTATGTAAGTCTGTAAGATTGTTATATTCGGTAACATCGCATTCCAATATGTTTTTTTAAATGTCCGTGCTAAGTTTTCGTTTGAATTGAACATTTCGTGCATATCATGTTGTTTTTCCATTGAGAGAATCATGTTGGACCGTAATGTTCCTATAATCTTTAAAAAATAATTCATATACTTTTTAGTTAAGAGATTCAGGTAAATTCAGGGCTTTAAAAAATATTGATGCAAATCCATGAACAGTGTGTTGAATCCGAAGTCCCTTGTTTGATGGTCGTGGCTAACCACAGAGCTTGTTTCGCTCAAATTGCAGAATCCTGATGGTTATCTAAAGCAAGTATTTATGAAATTGTACAAATTTGCTCCGCAGTTTTCTTCTTGAACGGAATTGTATCATTTAATATATTTCACATCATTATCAGTAGAATAAAAAAGAAACCATTCCCACAATAATTTCCTTAATCGCTTAACACAATGAGTTTAAGTTTTCTCAAAATTGCATCTATGTATGTATGTATGTGTATGTTTCAGTGTTACGAATTTCACAAATTTTCCACGCTTTTAAACCACATGTGCTCTTCGTAAAAGGAAACAACAGTCTGCAACGTTAATTGAAAATCCAGGAGCTATTTTTTCCATTTAAGTGAAATCCTTGCACAATTTACACCTGACTCATTTCAAAATGTTGACAAAATCTAAAATGGGATGCAGTTCGTAACCTCACGTTCTTCTGTTATGTAGGTATAAACGAAAATGTCTTAAAAGCAATTTCCCACACATGTTTGCATTGCTAGCTAGCAAAGCAATTTGTAAGAACTATAAGACCCGTAAGGAAGCCTAGGAGAATGCATTCGGCATTTCGGTAATAAAACTTTCTTGCCGGGTTTCTATGCTCTCTCGCTAGCTGAAACTATCAAAATTGTTGTTTGGCAGATTATGTATCCCAGGCTAAATATATCCCTACCCAACCAGTAACAAATGAACATATGAACAAATTACGCAGAAAACTATTATCGTTAAATGCATATGTGACCCAGTGCTGCAATTTTGAGGATGCTAGCTAAACTAACATAGAGTTTCATTTAACCTCCCCGAGGTGAATTCTCCAGAGCGGCTATATTCACACTAATTGCTATTTGAGAATTGCTAACGTGCAGAGGCTATAAATTTTTACTCATTTCATATAAAAGTATGTACTATATGGTGTAAGCAAAAGCCATGGATGCTTTATAAATTCTGTCCCATAATGAGTTTTTAGTTAAATTATAATCTGAAATGATGATATACGGGAATACACTCCGACCGATATGAGCTTTCAGTTAAGATACTCTTGTGGTCAAATTAATGGCAAAATTGTTCTTTTGTGTACAAAAGAAATTTTTAACTCATATCCATTTTGTAAATATGCATAATTAAACACTTCAAATTTGCGATAACAAAGAAGAAGAGCAGAAACATGGAATTAAATTGAAAATATGAAAATATTTTCACTGGTAGGGTTCGAAGCCGTGGTTAACGAAATGGTAAATAAATAAAAAAAAACCGTATTTATATCAGAATCGCCATATTCTCAAATATATGAGGTTAAATAAAATGGAAAAATTTAACTGGCCATGATAAGAAAATTCGAAATACTAATTTTATAGCTTTCGTTCATTATGAGAATTTAACTTGTCAAAAATTTCACAATACTGGGTAATAATAAATAAGAAATCGTCAGAGTCTGACTCTCAACCATTACCTTTCGTGCAGCAGGGAGTAGACTCTAACTCTCCTGTATCTGATGCACATAGTCGTAAACCAATTACAAAGCAGAGGAATCGTCGAAGACGCCACGGTAATCCAAATTAGGCGATTCGCTCAAATCAGAACTCCGTTTAATCTGCAGCAAACTGTGACCCAGTTCACATCACATCTGCTTCTGCAGTAACTAATGATACTTCCTTCATCTGTGTCCTCCTTAAGAAATGGTATTGGCGTCCGTTTTTACCAAGACCTTCGTGCGTGTTCGTCACCCGTTTCTCTCCAGAAATATTGTGTGAGGACATCTTGAAGTATCTTAAGTCCAAAAATTTAGTAAAGTTAAATATTTAAAAAAAATAGTAAATGCTCTAAACCGGTTGCATTATTTAGTTTTCCCACATTTTGGCCTTTTGGCACTTTTACTAAATTATTCGTACCTTCTGCGTAACAACTTAGAAATACAGTTGAAATAATTAGCGCTATCTAAAAAAACTCAAATCACTCTCCATTTACTATCAAAATGTAGGGGGAGATTCGGATGAAAACTGCACAAATCTTCAAATCCCCTGTTGCAAATTGTTTTGATATGGCTGCTTGCTCTAAAACTTGGCTGCATCATGGTTTTCGTGATGCTGATGTCCTTGACAATTCTTATCAAATTTTTAGAGGAGATACACATACTGATTCAGAAACTCGTAGTGGTGGCGTACTCATCGCTTGTAAAAACCACTTTAATTGTAGTTAAATTGAGCCTCCCAGTATCTCCAACATTCTCGATATTGAATTTATAGCTCTTAGGTTGTCTCTCTTAAATTATGACTTATACATACTTTGTTCCTATATTCCTCCAGACTCCAAAAATATCGTTGATCACAAAGTTCAGACTATTTATGATCTACTCATTTCAACAGCTAATTTTATCCATGTTAAGATGTAAACTTTTGACGAATTTCTACACTTATTGGTGATTTTAACCTATTGCAATATTCAATGGGTATTTAGTGAAGATGACGATGACTATCTTCCACTTAATAACTTGATAGCAAGGGGATCAATTTTCCTTGACACTATTTCATCTCTTGGTCTCAGCCAAATCAGTATCGTACAGAATTACATTGGTAGGCAATTAGACCTGGCATTTTCTACTGACTCGGGTAACTTTTTCGTTGAACCTACCCTCTACTAATTAAATATTGCTATGAAACTGAAAACTTAATAAATTGTGACAAAACACAATACTTTCTAACATTTAAGAAAAGCTAACTTTTCGGAACTTTCTAGTAAACGTGCCTCTATGATTTCAACAGAATGTTGTCTTGAAATAGTGTTGCTGAAAACAGTGCCGGTGCCAGGCTATTTAGAGCACTAGGCAAAACTTATTAAAACACCCCCATTCGCAAATTAATTAAAAAATAAATATATATGTATAAGAAAACAATAAATTTAAAGTGACATATTAATTTATTATCAATTGCATAAACGTTACAAGTAGACTACAAAATCAAAGTTTAATTGTTCGTGCCTTTTTGCTCGCAAAAGTTTGTACTAATTGCTTCAATACCAGTCTCGAAGCCTAATCAAATTCTATGGAAATTGTTGCTAAGTCCATGCGACTAGCCACGGACACTGGAAGTGTTAATAGCAATATTTGGTATACAATCTTCAAATTTCTGTTTTTGCTTCCCTATATAGCACATCTAATGGTGACATAGGCTTTGGAAGCCTTCGAACTACTACTTGAAGCTCATCACAAAGATCATAAGCATACATTTTTTTTTATATTATTAAGCCAAGCTCAGGGGATACCCTATGATGCAAAGCACAGCATGGCAGGAAGGAGATACGGAAATTATTAGGGGATATGCGGTGAGTGGCGGAGGTGCCTATGTATGTCGCCCTTAAACTACCGCAGATTGTATGCCGGAGGAAAAACAGAAGATGGTAAGCTGTTCGGGATAAAAAAGCATCACGGAATTTTACTGTACGGCCGAAAATAATTTGAAGGGTTAAGGGTGTGTGCGGTTTTCAGCGCGAGTATTGCGTGCAGGAATCATTCTACAAGGAATTAGACTAGATATTTCATCAGAACATTGCCAGGCATATAGCGATAAAGGGCATCCAACATTGCGGCGGTGCTCGAGTGAGTCGATATGACAAGTTATTGCCAAATCGCCAATAAGCTTGAAGTCTCTCTTTTGGACAATATCCAATGCAGCTAAGGCTCTGCGACCAGCCCCGACCCATATATGGGAGTTGTATTCCAAAAATCTATATTAGCGTTATGCGTCAAAGACATCTCTAAATGTTTGCAGTCAGTAACTATATCCGCAAGTATTTTTTTTATTGATATTGGATATATCATAAAGGAAGCCTCTTCTTGAGCTTCATATTCAAACTTCCGTTTATGTCTCCTTCTTCTACATTCATCGTTCTAATATCTAATTCCTTTGCAATCTCGGCAGCATCAATTAAAACTTGTTCAAAACCATCATCACTCCTACATTTTAAGAGGTAACTCTGAGTCACATGAAGTTGTTTTGTAGCTGAATTTATAGTAGAATCCTCTTTTTGTAGTATTTCGCTTGTAACATTCACTTCATTAAGAATATTGTACCATATGACAAGGGATACCATAAACATGAATTTACAAATTGCATCAGCCTTCCTATCTAATTCCTTAGTAAAAAATGGCATAGATTTTTGCTCAAAATATACGCTGAACTGTAACCAATTTTGGAAACATTACGGTTGTATTAAATGGAATGAATTGGAATTGACATAAAATTCTATCTCGTTCAAGCTCAATCCTATTTGACATCAAATCTGCAGAGGAGCACATTTTTCAGTAATTTTAAAAATTAATTTTTATGTTAATTACAACAATTTTAACTTCCTGAATAATTTTAATTTAATGCAATATTTTTTTATAACACGTTTAGTGTTTCCAATCAACAAATAATAATAAATTATGAATCGGTGCACAATTGTACGAAATAAAGGGTTTTCACAGCCTGTTCAAAATTTTTGCTATTTTTGAAGACAGAACGCTCAGACCATTCTTATTATATGTCACAAAAAATATAATAGAAAAGTGCGTTCTCTGGAGAATTACAAATCAAAATTGCACGTATTTTTGAAAGCCGCGTCATGCGCCAGAGCGTTCTCTTAATCAACATTAAAATTAGATAACCAGCTGAAATGTTCGAAATTAAAAGATTTATATTTTAAATGCAATAATTATCTTATTATATTACCCTGTCTATAGTTTATAATAATTGTAATTACACATTTTGTAACATTTTGATAACAGAACAATCAACAATCAATTTCGACAATCCATCTCAAGAGTCTTGAAGGCTTAGACGGGGCATACCTCAAGGGAGTTACTTGGGACTGTTGTTCTTTATTCTTTCTATTGACGAGAGTTCTAGGATCCTAGCATAACATTCCGTTTGTATGCCTTGTTGCCTTGTAAAACAGCTTCTTGAAAACTCTATAGCCAGGTCTGGTCTCCATTTTACGGTACTGTTCAGCGGAACTTCTTACGATTTGCTCTCAGGCATCTACCCTGGAATAAATCATTAATTCTTCGACTCTATGAAGATCGCTTGAGAAACGTCGCAGGGTTGTCAATGTAGCTTTTGTACATCAACGCTTAAACGCAAATATGGACTCTCCGTTGTTACTTGACAAATTCTCTTTTCGTGATAATAGGCACTATTTCAGAAGGCTAACTTTAGCATGTACGAACCTATTAATCGTATGTGGATTAGTGTTAATAATATGGCTGAGCATTATGTTGTTGACGTTTCTAAGCCCTTATTCATTGCCGTCTTTTTGTTGTTTTAGATATTTCTCTTCCTTAATTTTATTTATCCGGGATTTCGTGTTTTCTTAAAACCAGGTAGATTTATTTTTTCTATTTGGTAAAGTGAACAGGAAACTACTGCCACAGCTGAGATAGCTATGATGCACCTAAAGTGATTGTAACAATTCTGCTAATTTCAAATTCCTGATGTTCTCTTTCATTATGTTGAGTATAAATATTTAGTAAGCCTGAATATCCCGTTTGGAAATAAAGCAATTTGCCATTATTCTCCATTACTTTCTTTGATTTCAATAAAACTCGGTCTCTGTGCTACGAAAAAGAATAAAAAATCCTGCGGTCAAATAGACATAATAGAAAACACTACATTAATGCAGAATAGGAAATTTCAACTTCATATTTTAAAGTGTACAAGAAAGTTTTAGTGCAAAAGTGAAATAAAAGTTATTGGTTTAACATTCAAATATTAGAAATTTAATTCAAACATTAAGTTCCTATATTATATTTTATTGTATATTAAATTTTAATTCTCGCCTCGAAACTGTGACATCAGTTGGCATTCTGAATGTCTAGATGTCGTGCCCTCAATCCAACATAAGATCAGATTTCAAACGTAAATCTTTGAAAATTGTCAGGTCAGGATACGATTGATGCGAAAATAAAATGAAGAAAATGGAGTTGGGCTCAATTCACACTTTGACGTGATTATTTTAAAATTGCCCTAAGCTGGATTCCTAGAAAAGAGTGAACACGTCATACACGGAGACCCAGAGACACTTCGAGGCAAGCAACCTAAACGAAGTCATATCAACTTGCTACGAGCGTGGCATTAGTTCGTTATTTAAATACACAATATTTCAGATATCATTGAAAAGTTCTTTCTTTTCTTTCTTTATTTAAATTTACTGTTTACTCTCACAAATTCACAAACAATTATCAAACCAACTCTCTATAGTTATCGCTGGTACTGTACGTTTAATTATCACAATCCAAATATGTTTATACGATTGAAACTATAATATAATTTGAACTTTGAAATCTGTAAAGTAACTTAAATCTAATTGTAAAGAAATCAAGAATTCTTGAATTGTAAATTGATGTAAATATAAAAATTTGTAATCCACTTTAATCTGCACAACTGATAAACATATGTATATACATACAGCTAAAATTCATTGTCATAGGGTCAGTAAGTTTTCTTTTGTTTTGCTTATCAGAGCTGTAGCCCTGGCACAGCTGCAAGAATTTTTGGTCATTCAGTTTGAGTAGTCAGCCGTGTTCACTAGTTGAGTCTCTTTAATAAACTTGTTAATCAGTGAAAGTTTTCTTTTATTTTTGCACCCACATCTTCACCTAAAGCAAATATAAGCGTAGATCATCCTACGAGCTGGAAATCTACGTATCCTACGAGCTGGATAAAACACACATTACTTTCCTTCGAGCTGGAAATACAAATTCTGTGCGGCACAATCAACACCTGCTCTACGCACCTATTCAATCATTTTCAAAATAGTTTATTTCGTTCACTTCACTTTCTGAAATAAGACTCGCCTCCTGGATGTGAGAAGGTTCATATTTATATTCTACGAATTATCCTAGAACATCTCTGAATATTCCGTTCCTTAAACCCAAAGTTAACTAAGATGTCACTAACACAAAGTCGTTTCCATTTCCAACAGATGTCGCTTGTGTCACTTTGTAGCGCGTAACACTGCCCCCTTCTTAAAATTGTTCGTCTCGAACAACAGATAGTCCACTTTCTTGATGCTCGCTGTATATCCACAAACGATCCAAGTGAATGTCTTTACCTTTTGTTCCACGCTGAAGCCTATATACTACGTCATTAATTCTAGTTACCACTGTATACAGTCCTTCCCAATGTTGATGTAATTTTGGAGAACGTAACTTACGTCGTTTTGGGTTGTACAGCCAAACAAGGTCACCTTCATTAAATCCTTCTGAATTAGCACGTAAGTCATAGCGGTTCTTCATCCGATCGGTATTTACTGCTAATTTTGCTCTCGTTTCCTCGTGCACTTCAGCTAATCGTTGTCTAAGTTTCGATACATAATCGTCTGGTAACTTTTGTTCGCCTCTGGGTGTACCAAGCTTGAGGTCATTTGGTAAATGCATCTTCCTTCCGAATATGACCTTAGCTGGAGTTTGTCCGGTCGTGTTGTGAACAGCTGATCGATAAGCCATTAGGAACACGGGAATATATCGATGCCAATTGCGTTGATGATAGGCGACTACTTTCTTTAGATGTTCGACCAATGTTCTGTTGAAGCGCTCTACCATTCCATCAGATTGTGGATGCAGAGGAGTTGTTCTGGTTTTCTTAATCCCAACATTTTACACATATTCTGGAAGGTCCGTGATTCGAAGTTCCGTCCTGGGTCCGAATGAAGTTCCTGAGGTACACCAAATCGACTGACCCAATTCATTATTACTTGTTCCGCAACTTTGGTTGCCTCCTGATTAGGGATTGCATAAGCTTCAGGCCATTTACTGAATCAGTCAATAGCAACCAATATGTAACGGTTACCGTTATCTGTTTCTGGAAAAGGTCCAGGGATGTCTACGGCTATCCTTTCAAATGGGGCTCTTACATTGTACTTATGCATTGCTCCTCTCCTTCTGTATGGCGGTCCTTTGCAAGAAGCACAGATAGTGCATTTGCGGGACCACTCCTCCAAGAAAGATTGCTTTTGTTCCTCAAGAGCATTCTTCATCTGCAGGGCTGAAAGCTCCATTTTGGTCATTAAGGTGCCTAAAAGCTGTTCTATGAAACAAACTGAATTAATAGCGAGTAGAGAAAAAGCTGTCTCCTGACGGTGATGAAAAGCAATAATTTTCGTCCTATCTATCTAGAAGGAATTAATGAGAAGTAAGTAAGTAAAAGTAGGATAAGATAATAACGTAAACCAAAAGTGAGCTACCAAAACTGAGGTCGGGGTCTCTACTGAAGTATTGAAAATTGATCTCAGATTGGAACCTTAACACTTATCACGCAAATGTAAGAATGCCGGCACAGACAGTTTGCGAACGTTGTGTTAATTACATTCTCTTTTACGTATTGGCTCTATAGATTACAAGAAATCTTTCCACTAAAAATATCGAACACAAATTTCGTCATTAATAATTAACAAAGAAGTCTTTTTGTAATTAGCTGCTATTACCAACTATCAATTATCCATTACCTCGTCGAGGCTATTCTTGATTTCTGTCTATGACATCTTCACCGATGAAACAAGTTTTGCAAGACGAAATGAAGAGGAATGAAATTAGGTATTGACCTACATATATGAAATTTATATTACACTGACGATCAATATCTTTTGCCCTTGTCCTGGAGAAGATTGATTAGACCCTGTGCGAAGTAAATTTCAAGGCCAGAAAAACAAGCCAGCTTTATTGAAGTAGATTGCAAAAGTTCATCGTGGAGAGAATGATCAGATAATTGAATATCATATGGAATGATCTGAATGCAGAATTTTCAACAATTTTCAAAAACTGACTCTACTTATTCTGAAATTAAAGGCGTCTGTAGCTAAGCGAAATTTCTGACTATTATCTGGAGATAGTTTGCAAAAATTATCCGAGATCATCTTTTTTCCTGACAAAACCAAATTCATATTTTATTGCCTTAAGTGCTGGCTGTTTCATTTTAACGATTGCGTTTCATTTTCTAGAGAGAAATGTTTAATCGATCGAATTTGTCAAACAGAAGCAAGGATATGTGTTATATTAATATTTATATACATATATAGTTACCAACATTTATTTTACTCTGAATACTCAAAGTCAGTCTTTTCAAGAATATTCGGCAGAGAAGTTGGGATCAGGAAGATATGGTTGGAGCTCCACTAACTAAACATGCCTAATTCTGTAAACATTCTATTCATCAAACAATTCTCTTGAAATCAATTGGTATGCTGCAGTGAATATGTACAATTGCTCTGGGAGTTGGATTCTAATGGCCTCTTTGCGGTCACTACAATACAAAAATTAAATGCTGTGCAAGTGCTGGAGAGATTTTATCAGTACGGTCTGAATCAATAATAAATTCCCAATTGACGGAATATTATTCCAGAATGCAAATCAAATGCATATCCCCCCATCATCAGATATCTGCAAAACGTATTCCCATGTCTGGCAATATTACCAGCTCCTGTACCTCTCTAATACAACTCATCTGTGAATGCTTTTGATATCGGAGAGGAGATAGGTGTGGAACAATTTAAATTTTTAATTTTATACCGGCGCTTATGGTACCAATTGAATTTTCTGCCAGCGAACGTATGATGAGTAAAACCACGAATAAGCACCACTGCACACCAGTTGGTCGTGGCAAATACAACCAAGAGAACCACCCTGAATCTAAATACATATATATGTACTAGGTAGCTGCCGCCGCAGGCATCATGATATCATATAGCTGTTCCCACTAATGGAATGTAATTTTACTTCAAATATTAGGCGACACATATACCAGCCCCATATGTAGGTACGTGTATCTATTCGATTGGATACTGTCTACTCCTAGATAAAGCAAGGTGTATGAAAACGTCTATCGTTCATGCACATAGGCTGATGATACTCTGATTTCGCCAATCGTTACCTACGGCTGTTATGGGGGCTATCAAATCAGTTTTGATTGCCATGAAAGGAATACTTTGTATCCACCGGTAGCAGTCAAGGAGAACCATCAAGAAGAATACCTGCAGATCGTTTCCGTTTCGTGATAATAAACCATAAAATATTTTCAAAAATCTAATAACATGATTTCAGTGCTTTTAGTTGCTCCCGGTCTTGCCAAGTGCCACGCCTATTACACTGTATCTTCGAAAGTCGTTATTATATCGGAAATTCGGAATCGCTCCATGATTTGATAATCAATTTGTCTTAAGAGTCTTAAAGCGGAACTAAAGATAGTGCGCCCATATACCGAGTAGAAGACTGCATGTTATATCCGGATGGGTGAAATTTGTAAGAGCCTGCTGGCATCATAAGCGGAATTATCAGAATTGATTTTCAATTTTCATAAAATTTTAATGCGCCATCTATTTAACTTTGCCTTGCCAAATGAAATTCATTCGCACGGATTTATTCATATCCTTTTGGTACTTTTGTGGGTACTCCCAGAGAGTTGGAATGGTACTCACAGATATATAGATACACTAGACCAGAACTCACGTCAATTTCAAATTATTAGTTTTTTGGTGGGACCGGGGGTTACCCAAAGTTTTTATGTTGTTTCGTTGGCTTTTTTTCGTCGTCTTTACTGACAATAAAATTTAGCCATAAAAGTTTTCCCAATGGGATGATCTCATAGGTTTACTTGTCGTTCGAAAGCAAATGGGAAAGTGTATAGAGGAAATGGATCCATCTATTCGGTTTTGCATGTTTAAACTTTGATCCCTCGGGATCGAGTTGTAGGATGAATTCTTAAATTGAGTTTTGAAGTTGTATCTTAAAAGTAATGCTACTCTCGAATATGTCAGCAAGTCATGAATTTAAGAATAGGTATATGACGACATAAATAAGGAATCTTTTGTTTGTTTTGTACTTAAAAAAAAAGCATGCAGGGCGCTTCAATTTGAATATTTGAAGGAGCTTTAAAAGTACTTTTAAATAGTTTAAACGAAGGTAAGTAGATTGTGTCTATATAGAGGAATATAAATCGTATAAATTAACAGTTTCGATGGAGTTCAATTTACATGAGCGCCTTGATAAGGTTGGAACGTTAAGTGCTTTGCCGACTTTACTTTGATTAGGCTTTATCCGTCCCGGTATATAAGATATTTAGCGGTGTAGCTATGTGATACAGTAAACTAACACTCAATAGTTTGGTGGTTTCATCTTCAACTAATATGGAGCGATAGTATATAATATGGTATGGCAACATAATATTGAAGATAAGAAATAATAAAGCGAGCTTTGGAAACATTTGAACCGAAAATTGATTGCTGTTTCTTCTTCAGAGACCATTAAGAAATATCTATTAAGAAGGTAAACGGGATTTTCCACTTTAAAAACTTTAGACATTTGATTTAACTTCAATGCCTTTATCTCTACCTTCAGTTTATATTTTCTATAGGAATTACGCATCAGAAGATTATAAATAATTATATTGATAACGGAGAGGTTATGCGAGATGTTCTAGAGCATTCGTGAAATCCGACTAGCATCTCCAGTTATTTAAGAGAAACTATAGCTACAAACTTTCATAAGGAGCACAATTAGTAGTAGTATTCTGCTTTCCATCGTTTTCTAAATACACAAATAATTGTCAAAAATTATTATCCGCTTAATACAAACCCTCGAAAATACTTCCCAAGCCATGAAACAGAAATCTATATGTGTGCGTTGTGAGTCCGTTATCTAAAATTTTCTATATTGATACTTATGGAAAAGTACCAAACATTGACTTTATATATGCTATAGAGCCTAAACTACTATCCATCAGGAAATTATTGTTCTGGAAATTTACAGCTTGGTTCCTGACCTTCCCAAAGGCTGCACTTACTATATTCTACTTCACAAAATAATAAAATAGTTTTGATTACAAAGTAACCTTAAGATTTTACGCTCCCTAAATTTATAAAAATGTTTATTTCGGTTGGGTTGATAAGACAGCAAGCTTAAGATTATCAGAACACTATTTTTCTGTATGAATAGTTTAGGGCGGAGGAGCTATTCAAATCAAACTTTTGTCAGTTTTACATAAGAGCACTGCAAATATTTTAGAATGTTAGGACTCCGTTGGATCTCTCATGTGGTAGTGAGGGAGTCTGTTTCGTGGCTTTTGAAGTATTCTCGATTGTTTTGGCTTTGAATGGATGTATTGCAAAGAGGTAGGAATCTCTAGGGATCTTTAGAACTTAGGTCACTATAAGGCCCATTCTTCACACTCAAGATTTACGAGACATTTCTAATAAATACCAGCCAAACGGGCTTACGGTTCATTTAGGAGATGCAAGCCAAAGAATCTGTATCGCTTACCAATGGTGAGTGAGAAAGTAAGTCTCTGTTTCGGTAGCCTCTCCAGCAAGTCAACATGTTCCATCCTATGTATCTAACCCCGAAGGGAGGGAGCCTCCAGTGAGAATGGGAATGAGGGCTCTTTCGGTTTAGTGAAGTTAGTCTTAAAAGTCTTATCATTGAGCTTCGGTTGAATTTCCCGCACAGGGCTTTCGTTGTTCTCCCATGGAATCACGTAAACAAAGACGGCTTTATTGGCAGCTGGCTCAAGTCAAAATATTAGAGGAACGGTATTTCGGTGCAACTCTTTGTGGAAAGACTGCTATAGAGCCCGAGAGTTTTTCCACCTTTTGGTTTCCTTTTATATTACTGTAACTTGCCACCCCTAAAATGAGTATTCCAAGAAAGAGAGCATATCATAAATATTGATTTACCTACACAAAATATGTCAAATGATAATGAGATCGATGCGTACACCTGATACAAATATATATATACTAAATTTGTTCTACTGCATCCATTGATTACCTTCTCAATTCATCATTTAATACAATTCTCACTACTTGTATGATTATTGCTTTGACGAAATCTCTAGCCTGATTCCTTGTATTCCTTTGCGTACCACATGAGCTGTAACCCGAGCTCACCCTCACACTCTTGAAGTTAAATTCAACCGTGCTGTAAAAGTTCGTGAATCCTTCATAAGTAGAACAATTCGAACAGTTCTAATGTGGAACTCCCTACCCCTTCATCCTTTCCTGCCAAGGCTATTCTACGGCATCCCCTAAGTTTTGGAAACATCATAAAAAAAAAAAAACAAAAAACCTCTTACAAGGTCCTTTCCTATAGATTGAAATTTTGTTAAAGTTTTCCTAGTTCTTACTCCTCCTCGATGAGAATAATCTCTTATCATCATGCCAGTCTGGTTTTAGATTATAATTAGTGTACCATTAGTAAAAGTCAAGTAGAAAACAATCTCCGGTGATATTAGGATTTTAATCGATAGGGTAACCCCGTCGTGTACTCTTCGATTTTCCAAAGCTTTTGATAAACCCAATAATAAGCTCTTACTTTATTAATTTATAGAACACTTTAATTTGTTTACACCGGCTTGTACGCAAGTATCACCTTACCTCACCTGTTAGCACCAGGAAGTTGTTTAACATTAGATATTTCCTGGAATTTTAGATGTGTTCCTCATGGATCTCTTCTAGGATCAATTACAGTTTTATACCGGTAAGCAGAAAATAAGGATCGTTCCTAGACCCGGGCAGTGCTGTGGGAATGTCGCAGCACATTTAACTCCGCAGTTACTATATTGGATTTTATTTACGAGAAGAGGTAGTAGCAATAGAAATACAGGATTCAATTTCTTTTATAATTTATAAACTTTTGTTCTGTTCTGAAACCGGAATGCCTACTTTTCATACAACTTTAGTCCTACATTAATATACATGAGTGATATCTTAAACGATGCGTTACGATAGATACTCTGAACACATTTTATTAACAAAAACAATGTTTATTTCAATTAAGCGGGGGAAAGATTTGGCGATCGGATCTACTTTGAGCGACTTTCTTGATTGATTAAGTGGAATTCTCTACTTCTCGTAATTGCGCAAAACTGGTGCATTGTGAAAAATGATTTCCATTTCTCATGAGTAAAATGTTCACAATAGAGCACTAATGGTCATGGAAGAACTGCAAAAATAAATACGTAATGTATTAACTGGGGCGTATGTGACCAAGGTACAGGGAAATGGGTTTTCCGGCGGCAAAAATGCTCCAAGAAAATTTCCTAAATCAGGAAAAAAAGTACACCGTCCGATAGTATTTGGCGGGTCTTTTCATTTGATAAGCAACATGTCGTATTGGAACCCTCCCCACCGAGGTTCCTACCTTCCAGAAAAAAAAATCTTTTACGAATTATGGCTACTAATGAGCTAAAGCGAATAATGAAACCCGTTATCCGATTGGACATAACCCGTTCGAGTTATAGTCGATCTAAGATGTGAAAAATCTAGTACCTCAGTTCGAATAAAAAAGAGGGAAATACTAAAAAAGTGAGAATGGGAATGGCTATTTAAACCTGTGAGTGTAGGAGTGTGGGTACTCAAACTTCTTCTCAGGACCTAAATAATTTGATTACGTACTAGATTTTCCTAAATGTACTAGATCTAACTTTGACCCGCCCTAAGACTTCCCCAGCTGAATTGAAATAAATATTCTTAATAAAATATGTTTAGAGTATCATAATGCATCGTTTAACAAATCTCTCATGTCTATTGATATCGGGCCTAAAATTGGCATTCTCCTTTCAACACATTGCCAGGGCTAAGTATTCTGCACAGGTACAAAATATTAACATCCAATCACTTCTCATGTCATATGCCAAAAAAAATTTGAATTTTCTATTTTTTTCTTCTGATTTTTGTAAATCAAAAACAAATACCTCATATAAACTCAAATTAAGACCCGCGCTACACGTTATTGCCGCGAAAGATGAAATGAACTGAAAAGAATATTTTTAGGAATAATAAATCTTTCAAGTTCTGTATATTATTCGTTCTGTAAAGATTTTAAATTAGCACTTATACCCACTTGAAACTGTCATAAATTTGTATGAAAAAATTTAAATCCTGGAACCGCATATAAATATTGTCCGTCAGAATATTTAACTAGGAAATTCGCACTTAGCTGGATGCTACCCGTAGTCATTTTATGGTGTGTACCCGGTTGGATATAATTCATGATTTAGGATTATGCGTCCAAATAAATCTTGCATTTAAATCATTTTGTATGTCGCAGAGGCGCTTTTACCCATGGTCACAGACATTTATCTATCAGGAGACATTCTCACATAGACTCTGTAATTTATTACTATACAGAATTTTAAAGAAGTAATTTATATTAAAGAGAAACTTCTATAATAAGTCAATGACAATAAATATAGCAAGAAATTAGTTATTTCTGGTGTAATAGAGTAGTGATAATAACCATAAACTCCACCAAGGAAAGTGTACTGAAGGCAAATCTCCGATTGGATGGTTTCGTCAAGAAGACATTGTTTATTCTAGTCTTGTTTATCTAGCGTTAAAAAGAAAAGTACAAAACTAGGTAGATAGAATTTTTGGAAAAATTGAGTGCAGAATAGCAAGAACTACTCATTAGGGATCGGATTCAAAATTGACTTAAAAAAAGCCAAAAAATTGCGCAAATGTGTTCTCCAAATATTTATTAATAACCTTTGAATTCGTCAGAGTAACATAATTTCGAAATGTCTTTACTAACATCACCTTATCGATGATAACAATCATCGCCCTTTTCATAAGGGGATTGAAGAGGTAAAGTTTCTTGGGATTATCCTCGATTAGAAACTCATGCAAAGCCAGAAGTTGTCGAAGGAGCAGCATTCTGTATTATATGTTAAAGACTGTATGGAAAAAAATGGGACACCAATTCAAAAATAATTCCATAAAACTATCGTTAGGCTTCAGTACAATCACGAAAGGCGACCTCATATACTGGACCAAAACAAAGGAAAGAACAGTGGAAATAAGATTACAAAATTAGAAATACTTGCAAACTTCAGAATAGCGGGTAATGTCAGGACTTGTTCTACATCAGTCTTACAGGCCTTGTCCCACATCAACTTTAATTGTTAGACCTATTTCCTCTACACATCTTTTCATCAAAAAGGACGCTGCTTTCAAAGCTAAAGTGCTAAAAACTTGGAGATTTATTCAGTCCTAAAAATTCTTGAAGAATTTTAAAATGACTCAATAGCAGTGGCGGCTCGTGGTATTCAGAACAAGGGAAACAATTCATTTTGTGTAAATTATAGTTCCGATTTTCAGATTATCATATTGCTACCACAAGTAATTATATAAGTATAAAAGTCAGTAATGGCAAGAATATCCAATATATCATCGTTATACTTGCTGTTGAAATAGAAGGAAGCCATTGCCATCGTTAAATTCGGGCAATCATATCTTGCATTTAATCCGTTCATAGCAAATACTGCCTGCCCCATAATTAAGTAAACACAAGCATTTCACTCAATATCTCCTTTCACAACATAGGAAACGTACGTAAAAAATCGAACCATATAATAAATTGCTACCAATAAATATGCGTACTCAATACATTTTACATAGGTATACATACTCCACTTGTCCCCCAGAATCCTCAAATAAAAACAGGAACTCTACATTCTCTCGCAACTAAACAGTCATTACCTTATCTTGGCATAATATGAATAAAATATGTTAAAAAAACATTTTCTTTATTGTAAATGTTTTTTTACATATTGTATTAAAAGAAGAAAGGTTTCAAGAAAAATTTCATTGCAAATAGTTTAAATATTTAAAGCCAAACGAAATAATATATTTTTAAATTATTGTTAATTTGCATTTGTTATTTTGCAATAAAAATTTTCTTGTGTATATAACTGAGAAAAAAAAATTATATTTTACTTTTTAGTGCAATTTATTTGTAAAAGTTTTTTTAATATATTTTATTTTCTACTTTTTAGTCAATATATTTTAACAACAGGTACATCATCATTCTGACATATGCATGCTAATACGCATCTGCGATAAGTAGTAAAGAAGATGATGGCGCTTTAATGTAATTAGTTCCATGTAAAAGAATTTTATATGAATTAAATTGAAAAATTTATTTCACATCAAAATTCATATAAAGGTTAAATTAGCCCCCGCCGCATCAACCTGCACTCCCTATGAACACAAATATTAAAATCACACATTTTAACGATATTCGGGTGAAAAGAGTCACCTATAAATTTTCTTACAATTCAAAATAGAAAATTGCATTTAATAGCACTCAGCAAGCGAGGGAATACATCCACATTTCTTACCCTAAAACTAATCCTAAAATTTCACGCTTTCGTCACAAACGTCTCCCTTATGCACACAATTATTTAGTCAAGGGTTAGTGAGTGGATCAAAGTTATTTGAAAAAGCTACGAAACTATTAACTTCTGGCAACATTTGAATAAATCGAGAGCAAGATCGACACCCCCACCTGTATATACTTCAGAATTTCTCAATGAAAGTTCTATCAGCGGTTGTAAATCAATTGCGAGACGCTACGCTGCATTCAGCGTACCATAGAAATATGCGTATGCAAAACCTTGAGTGCATATTAGTCCAACAAGTTAAATATATTTAACTTTTAACATTGGGTTTGTTGTTGCAAAGACCCTGTTGGGATTTCAGTGTCACTGCAATGTCAGTATACAACGGTGGTTTGATTCTAGTGCCGTTCCACTAAAAGACTCGAATATTATGTAGTTTCTTGGGCGAGACGAATCGGAAGTTAAGTGCTGGGTGGTATTATGGTGGAAGGGCAAACGCTACATTTTGGTCAGCGTTCAATACAGTAGAATAATAGTGCTATAACGACATAGGGTTGGGTGGTATGCTATTAGTTTGTATGAGTAAATTGGGTGTTTCTTATATAAAGTCTCAGGTTGTATACAGGGTGTTTCCCACTAAGAGGTCAATAGAGCGGAAGGTGGTATATAGTACTCACCTAGACGAACCAAAAATTGTATGGCAGCGGGGGGGGCATATCAACCGTTTAGGAGTTACAGGGTGATTAATAAAAAAAGCTAGTTTTTCTCAAAACACCCTGTATCTTAAAAACTACAGGGTGTACGGTCACAGTTAAGAGCTCATTGTATGCAGAACTTCATGGTTATTCCAACGACTGCTCAATCAGCACCTCTCCCTTTAAGAATTATGATTGTCTAAACTAAAAATTTCGGATTTTCCTACCTTTTTTTTTAATTTAACCTCTATAATTTTTGAAAAAAGGTCGTTAACATAATTTTTTTTTTATAAAAACTGTAAACTGTAGACTCTCCTCTTTAAGTTGACCTACTACACCCAATGTGCTATCTGAAGCCCTTTAAGAGTTATTAGCTCTAAACTTATTCATAAACCTATTTTCAAACCTATTCTCAACAATAATTTGTTCCCTTAGCACGCCATTTTAAAAGATATCGTCTAATTTCGGTCTGACCGGAATAGGTGATGAGTTAATAACTGCTTAACGGCTACAGTTAACACACAGGGTGTCATAGGTCAAATTAAAGAGGAGAGTCTATAGTTTACAGTTTTTATAAAAAAAAATTATATTAACGATCTTTTTTCAAAAATAATTGAGGTCAAATTAAAAAAAAAGGTAGGAAAATCCGAAATTTTAGTTTAGACAATCATAATTCTTGATGGGAGAGATATGTGGTGCTGATTGAGCAGTCGTTGGAAAGGCCATGAGGTTCTGCATACAATGAGCTCTTAACTGTGGCCGTACACCCTGAAGTTTTGAAGATACAGGGTGTTTTGTGAAAAACTAGCTTTTTTTATTAATCACCCTGTAACTCCTAAACGGTTGATATGCCTCCCCCCCCCCCCTGCCATACAATTTTTGGTTCGTCTAGGTGAGTACTATCACCTCCCGCTTTATTGACCCCCTAGTGGGAAACACACGTCAGTGGGTCGCCAACTCTACTCTATGTGTTTGTGTTCTGATATTGTAGTTTGAGGTCCCACAGACCACACACGGTAGAAGTATTTAAAATTTTTTCCTGTTTTTGGCTGTTATTAATAATTAATTAGGGATAGCATGAAAATGTGAGTTTTTCTTATTTGTATAAAGATAGAGATTACTCTATAGGATTTTTTACCGGGTTAAGCATATATTTGCTGAAGAAGGAACTTTTTCTGGATTCTCCGGTATATAGCAAAAGCTAAAAAATGTTTTTAATTTGTTATTTCATTACACAACTCGTTATACTTTGGGTGACAAGTTTCAAGTCTTGGTTTGAGTCATCAACCGGTCCCAAATAGCGAAATTGAGTGACTTGAAAAACAAATGAAAAATTAGAACAAAGAAAAAAAAATGAAAAAATTGAGAACAATAGAAGAAAACGAATTTTTTTATTAAATTTTTTTTAAAAAATTAAAAAAAGCAGATTCATTCGAAACGAATCGAACCTGTATTCGCCCGCAGTGGCCTGAAAAAGAAGCAAAATAAAAGTATAACGAGTTGTGTAATGAAATAACAAATTAAAAACATTTTTTAGCTTTTGCTATATACCGGAGAATCCAGAAAAAGTTCCTTCTTCAGCAAACTTATTTGTATAAAAAGTTAAGATATCGTTCTTTGATAGTTAGAAAATGAGATACTTATTTCCTCTTTTGAAAACTGTTATATATACTTGCGGTTCCGTAGACCGTGTGCCACTGTGCGTGTGTCCCACTTCCAAAAGTTTAAAACAGGTGGTGGCCAACCGAGAGGTGCCGTGGTGGAACCCAGAGTTGAGTTTGCATCTTTTAGGAATAAGGAAATATCTTTCCAGTTGTAACAGTTAGTTGGTTCTCCTTCTATAGGAATCTTGATGATGCCTTCAGTATAGGCTGCTTCTCATCAGCTTTCCACTATCTCTCTTTAGCATATACTTCCTTCGGGAAGCTTAACGTAAATTTGTCCCGAAAACAGTTTTACAGCTATTTACGCCTTTTCTGTTTATGAGGCAATGTTTGCTATTTATGTTGTCATAGTGGACTTTGCATATAGGCTCCATGTGCAGTTAAACTTTCAGTTTTGGGGATTTGGTCAACAATGCATATGGATTGGTTGAGTTCCTATTCTTAAGGGTGACAGCTCCAAAAAACAATTTTTTTTCTTTTTTTTTTCGGAGTTGGTACAATATGTGTAGATTGTACTCATAAAAAATTATTTTTAATTTCAAAGGATTACAAAAGTTTTGGGGACTTAATTGAAGCTGCGCATGTGTGTGCAGCCGTCTGTAAATTTATAATCCTTTCTTAGCCCTCTCTAGGAAATGTTTATGATATGTTAGACTAGTTTTAATTAAGCGTAGCTTCTTTTATGTTAAAATTTTCCAAAATTAAGTGAAAAAATTAAATACGCTTTACTGAAACTACATTTATGCTAAAAAATTATAAAATCATATTTGTTTTATCTCACAATTCTGGAGAACGAGAAGCAAGGGACCATTTTCAAGAAGTAGTCACAATTAAATTCAAATTTTTATTATTGACTAAAAAAAAATATTTTTATTAGTTTAACGTATATGTATATGTTAGTATCACTGACTTATTATAACAATGGACTGAGCTATTTGGTTCTGGTACAACAGATATTGTGTTTCTATGTATTAGAGTTTGAAACGTTTACTACATAAAAACATGTAAAACTGAACCAATCAGATGAAATTTTGCACTCGAAAATCGAATTAAATTAAAATAATATTTTTCTTGTGCTCAAGTGATATTTTAATCGCTTATAAGGAATTAAACTCATTCCAACTTTAATTTTCATAAAGTTATTTTTGCCTGAATCCTGCGTATGGGCAAGAAAGACGGAGCGTGGTAAACACTATCTTTACCTTACACTTTCTGCGATGATTGCATTTGCAGCCAACATAGTAGCATCAAATGGCAGAAGAAAACGTTCAGTAAACCATATTTTGTGTTGGTAGCTCCGACTCTGCTATAGCAAGAAAGAGCAAACTATAAGACTTGTGCCATACTTTCATATAGGAAAATGACAGTACGCTCAGTCCCTTGTTATAAGTCAGTGGTTAGTATGCAAAAAAAAAAATATATATATATTAAATCTCCAAAATTTCCACTTTCTTAGGCTCTCACCCTGTTTTTTATTTGTCAAACGTTTGTTATGGTTGTGGTAACAAATTTTACATTGATCCACGTTTATAAAAGTTCCAACATTATACAAATGAAATTTAAAGCATTAGATGTTTGTTAAAGTTTGTACAGTACTTTCAGTCTGTTTTCAACAGTAACGCGCCCAGGATTTAGCTTTGGGGGTACCATAGGTGTCCCAAGTCCTAAGAAGTCGGAAAAATAGGGCTCTAAAGTCGTGTCCTGCACCCATCTGAGCACTTAAGGACATTTTACACATAATTTGTAAATTATTTTCAAAAAACTGACATTCTGGACCCCTCTCGCTGCGCCCCTGATTTTCAACAGCTGTGGGTAGTGAAAGTATATTTTGTAATTTTTTAATTATAAAATCTTAATCATGAATGAGAAATGGGGAAATGGGCCAAGATAAATACATATAATAAAAATAATAGAACTATTAGCTTCTTGCGAAATCGTCAATTTATGATTCAATAAATCACGACAACTGTTCTGTACTCTTCTATCTAAAAATTTTCTGTTCCACCATTTCCTTCTTTTAAAAATTTTCTTAAGTACGACGAAAGATGCAGTAATACACGTTACTTCACTTGGAGAATACATAATTAAAACTAAACATTTGGAAAACATTTTTTCACACAAATATTCTATCAAATGTTTGACAAATTTTTATCAAACATTTATCAACTTCCTATAATGTTAATGGTAATAGTAAGGGCGACTAGGCCTCCAGGATCTTGCGGACACCGCGACCATTGTTGATCTATTATGCCTTCCCCTTAGGCAAAATCCAGTCTTTTCACGAGCTCGATTATTGCTCTTAGGGTTAGATTCCAAACTTTATTTGGAGAAATGAGTGTTTCTCCAGTGATTTACAGCCTTACACCTGCAAGCTGTGGACATTCACATATAACTTGCGTCGAGGTTTCATCTTCCTCTTCGCACATTTGACACAGTACACTATACGATTTGCCTATCCTCCTATCCTCCTATATATTGTTTGTCAAATATTTCAAAAATGTTTTTTTTTTTGCAATAATTGCTATGTGTGGATGCACCATAAGCTGTCATTTATATCGTTCGGCCCATTCCGATACACAAACGAAATCTTTTTTTCGCTGCTATTATATGAGAGCACTTTTCCAAATATCACGTTATTGTTTGCATTGTCTGAAGCACCAAACAAACTTTTAGATAACGAATTCCACATCTTTTTTTTAATTATTGACCCAACTTTCATAAGAGGAGAATGATTCTGATTTACTGGATTTCTCATGTAACTGTTCTGCTTTTATCACAAAATGCTTACGTTAAGTGCCACATGTATCCTGTTAATTCGACATAAGTTTTCTCTCTTTCTTCCAGCAAGTGATTTTTTCTCTTTTCATATTTCTCTACAGGAGCCATTGATCGAAAATGTTATCAGTAATTAAAGCGTAAAAATAAAACCTGAATAATTTAAAGTTGAATATTAACTTTCAGATAGTGATTTTAATTCAGGGAATATCTTGACCGAATCTAGAACAAGCATAAACATTCGCAAAAATTACTGTTTTGCTTTTGAACGTATTCTATATTATTGGTTGGAAATGATCCTTAGAGCTCTCAATTTTTCTGAAAGTTGCTAGGTTTCCTCATCATACCATATAAAAAAGAAATGATCGCGTAACATCGCACATTTCACATAAATATTACTTAAATTTTTTTATAAAACGATGTGAGTGTTATCGAATAATTGTGTATAGCTAAGAACAAAGAACTTTATTATGCCCTACATGAAATCTTGAGGGTGTCATTCCATTTGTAATGATGGTAGAGCAAAATGGATTGGACACCCACGCATAATATTAAAAATTAAGTTCGAAAATGAGGCAAATCGGGCAAGTCCTTCTTGGGGTTGCCATACAAAAATGTCATTTTCCACTATACATTTTTGGTGTTACCATATAAAAGTTTAGGTTTTTTACGGATACTGTGAAAACGATCAGTCCTAGACATTTTTATTCTACTAAAAGCTTCTTCAGAATATGAAATCTTATAATTACTTTTTCTGTCCGACGAACCGTTCAGGAAATATATGCGAAAAAGTACTGCAAATGCTTAAATGGGTAACCATTCGAAACTTCGTACGGGAATTGACCTAGGTTATCATAAGAATTAGTCTTAGACCAATTCCAGCTTTTATACTTGTTTTTATTATAACTTTACTCTCTTCTAGACTTCAACATATCCAAACTGGATAGTCTTAATTTTCCACATTTCTATTTTCAACACTGTGTATCAACCAACAATCTACAAGTAGCTGCATAAAGAACAGTTAGTCAGTCGCATTACGAGGATATTTATAAATTATTATGTACATGTGCCCAGTCTAAATTATTAGACATGTCCATTATTATATGTATGTCCACTATCCAACTTATCCTTAGCTCTTGATGCAAACTAAAAGGAA